>ML778991.1:1215128-1243879 GCA_009831015.1 Picea engelmannii
TTTGAGCTTTTGGAGAGTGTATCTCTCTTCCTACTCCAAAGCACTAGCCTAACTAAATGTTGGTGTAAAAGAGCCCTAGAAAAGAGTTACTAAATAGATTTTAGGATTACGCAATGTTTTTAAGAGCTGTTGTTTACTCAAAGCTAACGGAAGTGCAACTTATGTTGTATGACTCTGACCCAATAATGCACGGATGAGAATGAAATGTATCATTTTTCATTCAATGAATCCTATATATGGGAGAGAGAGGTTTTCCAAATCAACCACGAACTATATGCAAAATTTCCTTTCAAATGTCAATGCAAACAATCAGTTATCAAATGACTAACCTCTATGTTTTTCTTCTTCAAAGCTTCAACAATCTCTAAAATTTGATTTTCAATGTTTTGTAAATGACAAAAACAATTTGATGGAAGAAAATAATTGTGTTCACTTTCCAAAAAGGATCCTCACTATGCCAATGAGAATACAGAAAATCAACTGATAAAGAATCAAGCAATAACAACCCAATCAACTCTTTCAATGAAAGCAAAAATACAAAGCAAACCAAATAGTCTTCTCAATGCAAATGAAAATGTGCTTTCAAATCAATAAGAAAATGAGAAAAAACCAAGTAAACTTAACTTTCAACCAATCACTGGATCCCAACAATTCAAACACACTCAGAATATGAAGTCAGAGAGAATGGTTTTGCCAAGAAGAGTCAAGAAACGAAAGTCAAGTCACCAATGTCAAGAAAAACCTTGAAACCCTAAAATTGTTCGAGCATGCAAACAAAAGCAAGAAATATATCAATCAAAGATCCAAGAAACTCATAAGAGGTATTCCAACTATTCTGGGCAGTCAGAAAGACCAAACCTCAAATTCAAAAAATTTGAAAAAGACTGTTCGTAGTCAAGCAATATAACACAGTGCGAGAATCTATGATTCTCGCAGGCAACCTTTGAGCAAGGTGTGAGAACCTCGCACTGAACCCTATGAGCAGGGTGCGAACCTGACCAGTTCTTGCAGACTGCAATAGAGTGCAGTGCGAGAATTCCTGAACATATCAAAAAAATTGAAAAATGAAGTAAAAATCAAGAAGGCTTCTGGACCCAGAAGGTCTATCAGGATATCCTGAAGACTCAGAGACTAATAGGACAGGAGAAAAATGAAACCAAAGAAAATGGCCACAAAAAAACACAAAAAGCCACCAAGAAAATGGGATTGTTCCCCAGTGGAGTCGCCAATTTTGTTATAGGATAAATCTGTAAGTGCGGACACAAACCGATCTCCCTAGATCCACCTGGATCTAGAACAAATCTAGATAGAATAATACTCTTTCCCTAGATTTAGACTATTGAATGAATTAGGAAGCAAAAGTCATGACCATACCTTATGATCGCTTCCTTGGGTCTTTGTTGTACCAGCTTCGCTCCAATGATCTTGTGCAGTCAAGACTAGGACAACTCAAACCAATCGAAGTGAAAACAACTTAATATATTCAACAGTTAATCTATGCATATGATCAAGGAATTATACAATAAAGTAGACTTAGCTTTATGGGAAAGGGACATATTAATGTATCATATTGATAGAAATAAAAGCTTAGAACCTGAACCTTGATGTTGCAAACCTCCTTTCGATGGCCCTTGGCTCTGACACACACACTTGCTCACTTGCATGAAGAAGATCAACCACCTTTGATAAACTTGTTGTAGTTCTCTAGCTGCTGTAGCATCAGTCCTTCAGACAATCTTTCACAAATTCTCCAATGTCTTCTTAACCTTGTTTGCTTCTAACCTTTTCCATGAGAATCCCTTCAATATATAAGAGAGAATGAATTAGTTACTTAGATAAGAATGATCCCAAAATATCAGGAAAGCCAGTACTTAGATAATCATTCGAATGCCATCTCATCCTTCTAGAAGATTCCCTTCTAGAAGCTTCGAGAATTCATCTTTTTCCCTTCTTTAGAAAGTGTTCGCACCCTAGCAGTTAGACATAGTGTGAACTTCTCGCACCCTGGCTTAAGGTAGCCTGTGCGAATCATGCATCCTCGCAGGCAAATGTATTGGTAGCCTGCGAACCTTCCTCAAAAATGTGATTTCAGGAGATAGATGAAGGTAACTTTTCTCAAGAGAAAGTTCTAATGAAGAGCCTGAGTACACCATCTTCAATACATCATCACGACGACCAAAATCATGGGTAACAATCCTAGCACTAACAAAGGCTGTTATGGGCAGAGAAAAAGAACTCATGTGTTTTGAATGTGGCAACATTTACTATGAGGTAGGATTTGAGGTAGTCAAAGTTCCAGTGGCTACAAAACCAGAAATGTATCAATCAAGACTGAACATGGATTTCCTTCTACACAAAAATCAACAAAATAGGGGAGATCTCAACATCATAAATCAGCTCCTGGTATGCCAGTAGCTTGCAAACAAGAACCCTTGTTTCGTTCACAAGTTGTTACTCGAGGAACTCAAACTGATCCTATTCTCAGGAATAAAAGAACCCAAACAGATGGTTGACATAACATATTATCTTTTTGACACAACATTCTTCTTTATCGACACTTAGAAATCTCTCTTTACAGTTTTTTCACTGGAGCAGATACTGATCTACTTCAGTTACAAAATAAGGTTTGAATGTGTTTTGCATGAGGACATGCAATGTGTTCAGTTGGGGGGTATGTTAGGACCCTGAAATGTCACTTTTTCACCACACATTTTGATCTTTCAACCTTCTTATTTCCAAGTTAAAAGACTATTATAATGCACACCAAGACCCTTTTTTCCAAGGTATGAACTATTCATCTTGCTTTTATGTTTTCATTTACTTAGCATGTTTCATTGATAATGTTCACATATTTTACCCACAAAATGATTTAACGATTGATCAAAATGTTAGAACATGCCACTTTGATCAACTCGCTGCTATTACAGTTATGCGTCAATCCTGGAAGTTGTTACATGACTCCTCTGTTACAGTTATGCGTCAATCCTAGAAGCTGTTACATGACTCCTCTGTTACAGCTATGCGCCAATCTTGGAAGCTGTTACACACCTACTACGACAGAAGTATGTTGATCTGGGAAGCTGTTACAACAGACGCCACCAATTCTATTGTGATACAACTGCTGCAACACCTGTTCATTGGAATGCCGGCTCACGATGTTGATGAAGGAGAATTCAAGATTTCCTATTAATGATATCTAACGAACAGCCTGAGAATCAAGGATTCTCAGGACTGCTCTGTTTCTGAACACTGATTGACTCTAACTTTAAATAGCAGAGCCTTTTGTAATGTAATGTTGGTTAGTCTTTCCTCTGAACTGAAGAAAGTAGCGATTACTGTACACATATATTTTTTTGGCAATGGAATGAAGAACTAGATTGAATTTCTTTAGCAGACTGTGATCTATATTTTTGAGTGGATTCAATGAGAAGGAAGGGGCCCACCTTCTTCACCGATTCCCCTCTATTTTCGAATTCTAGATTAGTTGTTTTCATTACAATTGATTTGACTGTTAAACATTTCTGAATGCAATTGTTGTTATAGTTTAGTCCCTTTCTGATAAATGCGCATAAAACTTGTCTCATGAGAATTAGAAGTTAGTTGTTGAACATGGCTGGAGAGTTACTTTTCCTTTTTCAGCATTACGTTTAATCTTGTTTGAAGAATTAATAGTGTGAATCAGCTTCTTGCAATAAGTAGATTTCCCTTCTGCAATAGTGTGGAATCTCGTCTTGCAAAAGTAGATTGGAAAGCTAGATTAGGGTAGGCAATTCATGGTTTTTGTTTATTCATCAGTTTAGATTTCAATTAGGATTTTAAGTCTGTAGCACTCCAGCTGTATCATCACAATTGTGTTAGCAATAATGTTTGTTTGTTTTGATAAAAAGAACTTCCCTACTACAAATTAGATTAGAGATTCTTCCATAATCTAGCATAGACTGTGCAAAATTATCTTGAAATAACAAACTTCCCTGGCTTGACAATTTATATTGAACACTTTGATTTTCTATTCAATTAGACAATTAAAGTGCCCAACATTCGTTGTCGGGGATAATAATTGTATATTTTGGAAAGCACACTAATTTTTTTTAGGAATGCATAGCTTGCATGAATCACCAAATGCGAGACCGAACCCCCCAAAATATTAACATTACAGGCACCAGTGGATGTGGAGGAAGAAATCTTAACATACTAGGAAGGCAAACCATTTTTTATGAGATTATAGCTAGAGAAAATTCTTAAGGATCCATTTCTCACCCTGCTAATCCTCCAAGAGGACGTGATCTGCAGTCAGCTGAAACACCCCCTCTTGAAACATCATTCTCATCAAGGGCTGAAGCTGAAGCTGAAGTCGAAGATGACGATTTGTCAGCAACAAATCAGCAAGCAACATTGGAGAACATTGAAGATCAAGGAAGTATAGCTTGGAACCGAGAAAACCTAGAAGAAGTTGTTTATCAGATCAACGGTCGGATAGTCACTAAGGAAGAGTGGGACGTTGTTCATATTGAGTGGAACTGGAGAGCACACATGGAGAATCAAGGGGAAAATGAAGAAGATCTTTACCAAGAGAATCCATAGAACAACAAGGATCAGGTAAACAATGAAAACACTATCTCTACCCTAGTTTTTCCTATTTCTGATGTTACCACGGGAGGGATGGCTCCTATTAAAAACATACATCTCTTCGCTCTCCCAAATTTTCATGGATTATCTACTGAAGATCCGGATGAGTTTCTGTTTGAATTTCAAATTTTGTGTAGAAGTTGTGACTACACTACCACTGCGTAGAAGCTTAAACTGTTTCCAGCCACATTAAAAGGAAATGCATTAAGATGGTTCATGAGCCTTGGAGGAGAAAACATTTCAACATGGCTACAAATGAGGCATATTTTCCTGCACAAATACCAAGACTACTATCTAACAAGGGAATGCAGAGATGAGTTGTTCAAAATGTCACAAAAGGAGGACGAGACCCTTGAATACTTTGTGAAGCGACTCCAATACAATCTACAGTGGTCTAGCCATCCGGATGTGAGTAAGGACATTCTGAAAACCATTTTGCTAAAAGGAGTTAGAGAAGATTGCTTAGATATGTTGAATATGCTTGGTAAAGGAGATATATCTAAGGAATCCTATGAGGACATTGTACACCTCTGCAAAATATGTTCTCAAGAATCCACAAAGAATAAGTCAGCTACCAAGGATACTATGTTCTCAAGGGTACAGAAATCAACAAATGGAGGAGAAACAAGAGCAGAAATAGGTAATCTGTTAGAAAATTTCAAAACAAAGATGATTAACTCTTTTGTCTCACAAATGGATACTTTGCAGGTCAAACAGAAACAAGCAGAACTAGAGCAAGTATTATGCATTTTCTGTCCAAAATGCAAGAAGAAACATCCCCCAAGGGAGTGCCCACTAAACAATGTCCAGGTATGCCTTATTTGTGAATTAGACCATCCTACTGACCAATGCCCTTCTCTACTAGGTGTAAAAGCATCAATGAAGGAAACTAATGAGGAAGCCAAGGCTATCTATCAAATAACACAAAGGAGACAATGGCAGCCAAGAGGTCAAGGTATGAATTTTCAATTTCCTCCTTCAACATTTAATTATTGGAACAATCAGCTACCTTATGGCTAGACAAATGCCCCCTCTTATCAAGATCCCAATGCATGGTTACCTATGCCCCAAAAACCGAATCACTATGGGACACGGAACCCATATGGGAGAGGTCCTTGACAACAACTCAGTTATCCAAGCCAACACCAACCAAACTTCTTTCAACAACAGTTCCAACCCCCATACCAGCAGCAACAGCTGCAATTGCCTCCCAATAACTCACCAAACAATCCTCCTTTACGACCTCAGATGCATGTGCAACCTAATCCAAACCCAAATAATAAGTCCATTCATAACATAGACATACTTAATGTGCCAACCTTATCTATTACTCCTATGCCCTGTGATGAAATACACTTAAGATCTGGGAGAATAGTTGAGCCAATAGTTGAATACGCTCCATCTTCAAAATCAGATAGGGAATCAGGGGAGAGACCATCTACTGATACAGATGAAATTGATCAACCTATTCTAGAATTAGAAGACCCACCATTCCATGAAAGACTGAAAATTACAAAGCCTGTGGAATTACCATCTTTCAATCTCCTCGGAGAAATGCAAAATTTGCACGTTAATATTCCACTACTGCAAGCAATAAGGGATGTCCCTATTTATGCCAAGACTGTGAGGGATCTCTGTATCAGAAAACCTGGATGAAAACCCAAAGACCCCCTCACAGTGCATGTAGTGGGGGATTTGTCTAAGCTAATGCTAGGCAAAACTCCACCTATTAAATATCGCGACCCAGGAAACCCTACTGTCACAGTTAAGATTGAACAGACATCTATTCCACATGTTCTAGTTGATTTAGGGGCAGTAATTAATATCATGCCAATAGAAACTACGCAATTGTTGCAACTCGGAACAAAAATCCGACCTACTCCTACTGTTCTAGAATTAGCTGATCATTCTACCATCAGACCAGAAGGAGTAATCGACGATTTAGTTATTTTGGTAGACTCATGTGAGTATCTTGCTGATTTTGTCGTATTGCATCCCAAATCCACCCTGGGAGGCCATCCTCTAATTCTGGGACGACCATGGTTAGCCATAGTTGATGCCTTCATAGGTTGTCGATCTGGTTCTATGACTATATCTGATGGTTATGACACAAAGAAACTTACTCTGTATCCTCATGCTACACCTAGTGTGGAACCTAAAAATTCTTTATGGATGGATACTGAGGATGAAAGTGCTCTTCCTGTGCTAACTATAGGAAAGGCCCTGAGTTTCCAGGACGAGATAGAACATGAGTTAATCAAATTTTTTATTTGTGACCCCTCTATTGTTACACAGCACAAACACCACCAATTGATCATAGTTTTTGACCCTATGGCCCAGGAAGAATTGAACTCAGAAATGATCTTTGAAACTGTCGAAAATTAGAGTAATTCAGTTGTAACAACAATCGTTGTAACAGCAAGTACTGTAACAGCAGATGATGAAACAGCAATAGCCGAATTATTTCTTGAAATATGTTCTAAGAGCGTCGCTGTGGAAATTGAACCTGGCAAAACCTTGAACATTAATCCTGATCTCTCCAGCGTTGAGACTCACCGAATGATGAATTTACTGATTGTTCATAAAGAAGCATTTGCATGGGATTACATGGCTATGAAAGGAATCCCCTCTGATATATGCAACCACCATATATACATCAAAGAAGAATGCTGACCCATTTGCCAACCACAAAGGGGGATGAACCCAAACCTTAAAGAAATTGTTAAAGAAGAACTTCAGAAACTTCTCAATGTCGGATTCATCTATCCTATATCAGATAGTGAGTGGGTATCGCCATTGGTTATTGTGCCTAAAAATAATGGTAAGTGGAGAGTGTGTGTGGACTATCGTGCCCTGAATAAGGCAACGCAAAAGGATCATTTCCCTCTGCCATTTATTGATCAGGTTTTAGACAACTTAGCCGGAAAAAAAAAATATTTTTCTTTCCTAGATGGCTTCAGCGGCTATAACCAGATACAAATTTCCCCACAAGACCAAGATAAGACTACTTTTACCAGCCCTTGGGGTACATTTTCCTACAAGGCTCTCCCATTTGGCTTCTGTAATGGAATAGCCACTTTCTAGAGAGCTGTAATTGGTATTTTCTCTGATATGGTGAATGACTATATGGAAATATTTATGGATGACTTTACACCTTATGGGATTGATTTTGAAGATGCTTTGTCTAATTTGGAAAAAGTACTCAAAATATGTAAACAGTCTCATCTTTCTTTAAGTACAGAAAAGTGCCATATGATGATGTGTGAAGGGGTAGTGCTAGGACACTTCATCTCTTATGTAGGGATTCAGGTAGATCTAGCCAAAATCCAGGTAATTTTGGACATTCCAACTCCATCAACTCAGAAAGAGGTAAGAAGTTTCTTAGGACATGCTGGGTATTACAGGAGATTCATAAAACATTTCTCTAAACTTGTGTCTCCATTATTTTTCCTACTAACAAAAGATGTTAATTTTCGTTGGATTGACGACTGTGAATTGTCTTTTGTAGATCTTAAACAGAGATTGTCTACAAATCCCATCTTGAGAGGGCCCAATTGGGCTCTGCCTTTTCTCATTTATTCAGATGCCTTAGACACTGCAATTGGCATAGTACTAGGGCAACAGGAGGACAAAGAACCCTATGCTATCTACTATATCAACAAGAATATGGCTCCTGCTGAGTTAAATTACACAGTTACTGAAAGAGAATTCTTGGCAGTAGTATATGCAATCAATAAATTCAGGCATTATGTAACTAGTTACCCAAGTTTTATTCATACTAATCATACAGCCATAAAATATCTAATGAATAAACCTATTACTAATTCCCGAGTGACAAGTTGGTTGTTACTACTGCAAGAATTTGACATCAGTATAGTGGATAGACCAGGAAAAGAAAATGTGGTTGTTGATTTTCTCTCTAGATTACATATAAATGATGATAATTCACATGTAGACGATTCCTTTCCTAATGAACATTTGTTTGCAATATCTTCTCACTCACCCTGGTATGCAGACATTGCTAATTATTTGTTTTCAGGGAAAGTACCTCCCCATCTATCTCCTAGGAAAAGAAGGAAAATTATTCAAAAGAGTGCCAGGTACAGTTGGATAGGAGGATACCTCTTCTACATAGGCCTGGACCAATAAATCAGGATATGTGTGAGGGATGATGAGGTTTATGATTTGCCTAAATCTTGCCATGATGGCCCTTGTGGGGGTCATTTTGCTGCAAAAAGGATTAGGCATAAAATTTTAAGGATGGGCTATTATTGGCCCAGCATATTTCAATATGCCAAGAATTATGTCCAAGCTTGTGACAGTTGCCAACGCATGGGTAAGCCAACTCACAAGGATGAAATGTCGCTCTAGCCTCAGGTAGTGTTAGAGAATTTTGAGAGATGGGAGATGGATTTTGTTGGACCCATTCACCCACCTTCCAATCAAAAAGTCTATATATTGGTCTGTACAGATTACATGACCAAGTGGGTGGAGGCCAAAGCACTTATCAGAGCGTCAGAAGAGGTTGTTTTAGCATTCTTGTTTGAAAAAATATTTGTTAGGTTTGGCGTTCCCAAAGAACTGATCACTGATGGAGGACCCCCTTTCACATCACGAAAATTTGAAGCTCTACTCAATAAATATCATGTCTTACATAGGATAGCTTCTCCATACCATCCACAAGGAAATGGCCAAGTGGAAAGCACCAACAAAGTTATCGAAGCCATTCTTACCAAAAGAGTGAGAGAAAATCGTAAGGATTGGTCTGACAGACTGCATGAATGCCTATGGGCTTACCGAACTACTTGGAGGAGCACGACTGGTTTTTCTCCTTATGAACTGGTATATGGAAAAAGCCCTGTTTTTCCTATTGAATTCGAAATCAAAACCTTAAGAACTACATCAGTAGTCAACCTCGACTTGACTATGGCACAGAAAGCTAGACTGCAACAACTCAACGAGATTGATGAAAAGCGTTTGGACGCCATCCATCAAACCACAGTGATTCAACAACAATAAACAAAATGGCATGACAGAGTCATTAAGAAGAAATTATTCCAGAAAGGAGATTGGTCTCTGTTGTATGATTCACGCTTTAAGGAATTTCAAGGTAAGTTGCGTACATGATGGCTAGGGCCTTATGACGTAGACACCATCTTTCCCAATGGAACATTTTGATTGATTACTATTGCTGGATTCAATACACACTTACATGCAAATGGTCATCGCTTGCAACTGTATCAACGTCCACTGAACAAGACAGATTTCAAATCTAACTGTATAGTTGATACAGATTATCAAATCTTAAACGGAAAGGAGCTTGCTTCTTCCCCTTCTGAACTCTAAGACTTCTTTTTCTCAGACCTTGTATATCAATAATCTCAGCAAAATTTGCATGTCTCTGTTTCATTTTCAGTTGAAATTTTTCAATTTTCTTTACTATGCTAATAAATCTTTGAAAGGTATCAGGCAATTAACTGTGTGTAGGTAGATTGATGAACAGAAGGAAATGATGAGTACATGGTAGTTGAAAAACTTCCTAGAAACGAAGTAAGATAGAGATGGGTCGATTTCAATGTTGTTACACCTTCTTCCAATAAGTTGGCCGATTTCAATGTTGTTACACCGTCTTCCAATAAGTTAGTGGATTTCAATGCTGTTACACCTTTTTCTGATAAATTGGTCGATTTCAATGTTGTTACACCGTCTTCTGATAAGTTGGCTTATTTCAATGGTGTTACATCGTCTTCCGATAAGTTGGTCGCTTTCAATGTTGTTACACTTACCTCCGAAATTTTTGAAAAAGAACCTGCTGACACACTAATTACTATTGTTCTTTCTTTCCACTTCACTCTTTCTTTTATCCAATGCTGCATCTCCAACCCTCCAATATTTCATGCAACAGCACCACTGATTAGACAATCCTGATGCTTTCTATCTGAAAGTGTTGCTTCATTATGACATAACTTCACATTCGACGGCATCCAGTTGGCTCACTACAATAAGGACTACGTCTCTGCACAAGCCATCATTTCTCTCACAATCCTTCATCATGCCAGCTATTATGGGCCATTTCGACGGCGGTTGGATTGTGCGATTACTCCAATAGGTCATTATGTGCGGTAAGATTTGAGGTACGTGATTAATCCTATGTGTTACAATAATGAAGATATGAAAGAAAGATTTCCTATTTACTAATCGGTTACTCCTGGAGCCAATCCGTTTAGTTTGGGGGGGGGGGGAACGTAAATCTAGCCATTCATTCCAAAGTTTATACACACCTCCACCACCTTTCCACCCACATTTCTTTTAACTAAGACACTGTATTATCTCTGCAAAATCACGTTCGAGATTTTTGCGTCTCTGATCTAGGTGATAGTTTATCCTCCTACGTGCATGTAACTCTCAAGAAACATCATGGGAGGATCAACTATGAGACATGAACCCGCAACTCTAGACAATTTGTTGCTACACCCAGAGGCCTACCAAATATTTCTTCAGGCCGGTTGGATATCGTATTTTAAGAAGCTGAAAGAGTTTAATGAGGATGAGGTATTGGAATTCATTCAAAATCTTACTGAAGGGTATTCAACGGTGAATGGGGTAAGGATTTCAGTAACAGAAGCAAGCATTGTTGTTGTAACAGGGTTGCCTAGAACATGAGACATATGGTTTAATAGAAAAACACATCTTCCGGATGCACAGAAAGGATTCCTTGTCGACACTAAGTGAGTTCAAACCAAGGGCAAAGGTGTAGACGTCAATTCCTTACCAGAGCCATGGGGGAAAGTCGCAAAATTTCTTAAAAGGTGCATCACATGCGAAGGCCGTTACCAAGTTGTTTATTTTTCTGTTTTTATCTTACTATCGCATCTGCGACATCAAAAATTGATAAACATTCCTTATTATCTCCTACAATCATTGCATAATATGGCCCATTTTGTAAAAAAATCCAAGAGCCCCAAGAACTGTGTTTCTAATCACAGACTCATCTGCCTATTAATTCACAGAGGTATGGGCATTTCCAATAACCCATTACCTGTTGCAGCAAACCAACAACAGTCTGAACATCCAGAGATACTTGCACCAGTCCTAGAAATTGCAACCCATGGACCTCATCCAAAGCCTCTACACTCAACTGCAACAGCAATCCAAACCCCTATTGTCACAACCGAAAGATAATTCAAAAAAGCAACTGTGTAACCTGAAGCCATCCTGGCCACACACAGACAAACCTAGATGAATTTTCAACACAACAGCCTATAGTTGTGGACAAACAAATAGCTGAAGAGACAATCGCTCGACCACAATCATAGCACTTGGCTGGTACACCAATTATTGAAATCCAACCCCCTGCCTCCGACAAGAAAAACCCTGCTCTTACCTCTGCATTACCTAAAAAGCGAGCAAGGATAGCACGATCCTCTATAACATCAAGACCGCTTACCCCCTCTACTGAGGCACCAACTATCACACAAGATTCTCCTATTACTGCTACAGACAATCAAGCACATGTTATCAATACATGTGCAATTTCGTAGAAAAGGAAGCATCCATTCAAAGGAAAACCTTGGATATCCATTGCTCAATTTGGATCAACATCAAATCAGAACCCTCTGGCTGCTACAACAGAGAATTCTCCAGGGGTACGAATACCAGGTTTCACCTTATGCCCAGAACTGCAGGAAACTATCTTCTCCTTTTAAAGTGAATGTGCCCAATTCCCAGTAGAATCATTGGTGTTGCCTGATGATTTTGCGCATCCTATGTCCGTTGACGATGTCCAGATAATCGCAGACCCTAATATACCAGAATATCCTCCTTGTGTAGTTGCGGAAGAACACCCTACTCCTACTCCTTGTGTGATTGAGGAAGAACACCATGTTCCTCCTCCACCAACGAAGAAGAAAACCACTACCTTTGTGTCTACTTTACCCAGGAGAAAAACCAGGTCCACCAGTTCTGTTAAAACTGCAATTGGAAAGCAAAATTTGGAGCAGGTTGTTCCTATTCTTCATACACTGTCATCTATTCTTGATATGGAGACAGTTTCACAAGAATCAACTATCCACATCGAGACTGACCCACAAGAACCAGTCCCGACAGATACAGTTGTTACATAAGAACCAGCTGCTCCATAGGAGATTGTCCCACCAGAGCTAGAGATATTAGAACCACCTATCCATGTCGAGACTGCTCCACAAGAACCAGTCCTGACAGCCAAAGTTGTTACACAAGAACCAGCTCCACAGCATGTTGAGGATGTTCCACTTGCAAATTTATTTTCCCAAATAGAGCAAAAGATCAAAAATAAAGAAAATTACAGGATCAATGCACTGAAAACATAAAATGCTAATCTCAAGGCCGAGATAAAGACCCTGAAACAACAAGTGGAATTTTTTAGACAAAAGAATCTAGAAGGTATAACCATGGACATCCTAGCACTAACAAAGGTTGTTATGGGCAGAGAAAAAGAACTCATGTGTTTTGAATGTGGCAACATTTACTATGAGGTAGGATATGAGGTAGTCAAATTTCCAGTGGCTACAAAACCAGCAAATGTATCAATAAAGACTGAACATGGATTTCCTTCTACACAAAAATCAGAAAAACAGGGGAGATCTCAACATCATAAATCATCTCCTGGTATGCTAGCAGCTTGCAAACAAGAACCCCTTTTTCGTTCACAAGTTGTTACTCGAGGAACTCAAACTGATCCTATTCTCAGGAATAAAAGAACCCAAACATATGGTTGACATAGTAGATTTTCTTTTTGACACAACATTCTTCTTTACCGGCACTTAGAAATCTCTCTTTACAGTTTTTGCACTGGAGCAGATACTGATCTACTTCAGTTACAAAATAAGGTTTGAATGTGTTTTGCATGAGGACATGCAATGTCTTTAGTTGGGGGGTATGTTAGGACCCTGAAATGTCCCTTTTTCACCACACCTTTTGATCTTTCAACCTTCTCATTTCCAAGTTAAAAGACTATTATAATGCGCACCAAGACCCTTTTTTCCAAGGTATGAACTATTCATCTTGATTTTATGTTTTCATTTACTTAGCATGTTTGATTGATAACGTTCACATATTTTACCCACAAAATGATTTAACTATTGATCAAAATGTTAGAACATACCACTTTGAGAAACTCACTGTTATTACAGCTATGCATCAATCCTAGAAGTTGTTACATGACTCCTCTGTTACAGCTATGCGTCAATCCTGGAAGTTGTTACATGACTCCTTTGTTACAGCTATGCGCCAATCCTGGAAGTTGTTACACACCTGCTACGACAGAACCCTGTTGATCTGGGAAGCTGTTACAACAGACGCCACCAGTTTTGTTGTGATACGACTGCTACAACACCTGTTGATTGGAATGTTGGCTCACGATGTTGATGATGGAGAATTCAAGATTTCATATTAATGATATCTAACGAACAACTTGAGAATCGGGGATTCTCGGGACTACTCTGTTTCTGAACACTGATTGACTCTAACTTTAAATAGCAGAGCCTTTTGTAATGTAATGTTGGTTAGTCTTTCCTCTGAACTGAAGAAAGTAGCGATTACTGTACACAGATATATTTTTGGCAATGGAATGAAGAACTAGATTGAATTTCTTTAGCATACTATGATCTATCTTTTTGAGTGGATTTGGTGAGAAGGAAGGGGGCCACCTTCTTCACCGATTCCCCTCTATTTTTGAATTCTAGATTATTTGTTTTCATTACAATTGATTTGACTGTTAAATGTTTATGAATGCAACTATTGTTACAGTTTAGTCCCTTTCTGATAAATGCGCATAAAACTTGTCTCATGAGAATTAGAAGTCAGTTGTTGAACATGGCTGGAGAGTTACTTTTCCTTTTTCTGCATTAGGTTTAATCTTGTTTGAAAAATTAAAAGTGTGAATCAACGTCTTTCAATAAGTAGATTTCCTTTCTGCAATAGTGTAGAATCTCCTCTTGCAAAAGTAGATTAGAAAGCTAGATTAAGGTAGGCAATTCATGGTTTTTGTTTATTCATCAGTTTAGCTTGCAATTAGGATTTTAAGTCTGTATCACTCCAGTTGTATCAGTACAATTGTGTTAGCAATAATGTTTGTTTGTTTTGATAAAAAGAACTTCCCTACTACAAATTAGATTAGAGATGCTTCCATAATCTAGCATAGACTATGCAGAATTATCTTGAAATAACAGACTTCCCTGGGTTGACAATTTATATTGAACACTTTGATTTTCTATTCAATTAGACAATTAAAGTGCCCAATAGTGCCGACAAGTCATTGATCAGAGGGTTATACAGACTGAGAGATTCCACTCCAAGGTCAGAAAATAGTCAGTTCCTCTGGAAACAAATGTTCTCCTCTCAGAGATGGATCAGGTACAGTTTCCTATGGCCTGATCATCTCAAAATACCCTTGCTGGTCTATTCTTTGCCTTTGCGGTGACAATGGTGGCTCCAAGTTAACCGGTGGCATGCCCAAAAGCCTTCACGACCAGTGGAGCTCTTGATCTTCCATTGTGTGAGAAGATCAACGACACACTGAGGCTTTTCTAATTTTGAATACCAAACACACATTAGAAAAGTTCCTATGAGATATAGCAAGAAAACCACTAAAACTAGTTGGAAAAACAGTTACAGCAACCAACACTAGGGAAACTTAACGGTGCAAGTGCAACTTGAACACGGAAGCACCCTCTAGGTATACTCTACAAAGTGTGGCTTGATGTTTGTCCTAGGTACTGTAGTATACCCCCACAGTCACCTGTGTAAGTCCCTAAAATAAAGGAAACTAGGTTTCCATCTCGTGAACAATTACCAGGCGGGTACAGTCGACAGTCAGATGGACCGGAATGAGAAGCGTATCAAACCTGAAACCTATCGAGGGCATCGAAATCAAGTGCTATGGAAGATGACTGAGGAACTCAAATGGATTCAATAACCATGAAGCTCTGTGGCAAATACAATCAACGGAATCCCAATATACGTCCTCTATATGTGTTTCCCACTACCCTTGGTCTAACTATCTCCGCTACCTTTCCGCACGCGACCTCGTGTTTAACCCCTATGTTAGAGGGGGGTGATGGATAATTTCCACGTTACTGGACTTATACACTCCCTAACATAGACTCGTATGTTTTTTTTATAGCCTTGAAGAGTTTCATCTCCAACCTAAATCAAGGCTCTAACCTAGTCTAGTTGATGGACCCTACAAACATGAAGTCTGATTAATTTTAATTAAGCACTAATTTTAAGTGGTTTAGCTTAATTCAAAAGGAACATAAATGAAATTGGTGGTGTTTGTAAAGAGACGAAAGAGAAGAACAAATGTTGGAAACAAAATTACTTCTTTTTCAACAAACAAAAATTTGCAAATTGAAAACTCTTTAACCAACTTTTCTAACTAACTTTTCTTTCTAAGATCTTTTAAAAGAAGAACTCAAAATTGAATTTCACTCAACTACGAGCTACTTAAAGTCCTAAGAATTCAGTAAAGAACTTAAGAAAGCACTCTTCTTCCTGACAAGTAAATACAACTAACCTAACCACTTAACCAAATAAGAAAATAAATTATTTTTTTATATGCTTCAAAATAAGAAACTTGAAAACAAATTCTTTTCTTTTCTCCTAAAGCAAGTAAAAGGGAAAAGTGCATACAAGGAAAGACCAAAGAAACTAACTTTTGGTCTACTACGGATCATAGGGAGTCACTGGAAGAACCACAAAGGCTAAACAGAAAAGGCACACAGACTTGTCAAAAACACTTTCAATGAAAAACACAAGCAATCTTGAAAGATAAAGAAAATGATGTCAAACCTAGGCTTAAAGACTGTAACTACAAAGACTAGTACTAAATCAAGAAAACCCTGAGAATTCAGACTTCAATCAGGGAAGAGGATGACTGCCTCTTCTTTTTTTTTTAATTCCCGACACAGGCACGCTACTGATACTTTAGCAGCCTGTGTATGTACACAGGTTGTCCAAAGGTAGGGCGTGTGTGTACACGTGAAAACCCACTATAGGCCACGCACACCTCTGTAACTTATCAAAAAAAGAAAACCAACAGTTAAAGCTAAGAAGGCAGGGAGTACTGGTATGGCAAAACAGAATCCCTTCAAGACTCAGGAACTTTCCAGAGAACTCAAAGAGGTAATTAAACCAATTAAAACACCCAAAAAATATCCCCTAAAAACCCTAGAGGCTCCCTAGTATGGTTGCCAATTCTGCTATAGTGGGAAAACCCCCTACGGATTACACTAGGATTCTAAAGTGCAGACAGAGATAACTGTAGAAAGTCTCCTATTTTTAACAACTATCCCGACAGTACCCCACATTCATGCATAAAGTACAAAGTATAGGGATCTGATAGTCTTACCTTAAACTCTGTGTCCGGTGTCGATCCCTTTGCATTCGGTTGCTTCTCGGCTACAAATTTCCTCCCAAGGCTGACCTGCATTCACCAAAATAAAAACAAGAAACTACGAAAATGCATTCTATATATGAATTAGTGGGTTATATGTCATAACAAAATGTAAATCAAATATAAAGATTTAACACATCATATGGCGGGGCGAAAAAAGTACTTCTTTATATTAATCTCACAAAGTCACTTACAAAATGAGATCGACATTGCTCCTCGAACCCAGTCCTGGGCACCTCTTCACCAAGATCCAACTACTTCCACGTATTCTTCTTCTCTCACACTTCTCTCTAGAGAATGGGCATAGGCTTGTGGATGAGGAAAAAGGCAAGAATAGGGAATTCTGGCTCAAAACTCACAATGTGGCTGCAAAATTCTTGGGGAAAGGGGGGAAAATGAAATGGGTAGAGTTTCACTATTGCTATATTTCTCTTGGGAATGAGACCCCAACACCTATTTTTATATGACAAAAATATGGTTATTTGGTTGGGTGATGGGCTATAGACGGTCAATTGGTTGGGAAACCACCCAATAGCCCGTAATCTCAATGAATCCCTTGCAACTTTTTATTTTTTTGCAATTTTTTTGGGAATACGCAGGTTGTAATGGTGCATCTAGCATACGTACATAGGAAATAGTGGTGCATCTAGCGTACATACGTGGGAAATAGTGGTGCAGGGCGCGTACATCTTCACAAATAGTGGTTTTAAGAAGAGATGTTAAGTGTTAGCTTGGGAAAAATAGTAATTAAGATGGCCTGATGCCAAGTATGCATGTATGGTGCAATTTAGGGTTATAAGAATGTGGCCTTAGGTGATGAGGTGGAAATTACACATGAAAATTAGATGGTGACCTAGTGCATGGGAAGGCTAACATGGACTTGATAGGTGGGTATAAAATAGTGAGGTGGCTTGACACCTAGCTACAAAGTGGTGACTTGGCACATGTATGTGATGAGGTGGCATGAGGGATGAAAATTAATGTTAAGTATGTATTGTGGAGGTCATTTATGCAGTATTTGACGCATGCACATATCAATAAAAAGTGTTGGTTCTTATTAGTAAATAATGGATAATTTTTTCTCTCAACACACGGGGTATATATTTTTCACAACAAATGAGGGTCCATGAGTTATAGAGGATCAAATGGTGGTTGATGCTCATCTCTTGAAGGCTGAAACATGAATTGTTAGAGGACAAATCAAGGTTGCAATGGCTCATTGGAAATATCTCAGTGTGAAGTATTTGATGTGATGGTCCAATCAGTCGATGCCACATACATGTTGATCGCACCATCAATACAAAAGAAAAAGTCCCCATTTTTACAATAATTTTTCAAAATATTATGTTTTAAAGGTCAAGGTCTTAGTTTATATTGTATTGGAAAAAACGAAGATAAAGACACAATCCTTCCATTGTCATTCATGCACATATCATATTAAAATATTAAGGTGTATCATTTTCATGAGGAGAGTCCTCTCGATGGAGAAAAATTACATCATTGTAGTAGAATTCAAGTTGTAATCGTAAGTAGTACTAGTAGATCCATGGAATAAATAACACTAATGGGGCTTCCCATGAATTTTCTCATAATTCAAGTTGTAATCGTAGGTAGTACCAGTGGATCCAGGAAGAAATAACACTAATGGGGCTTCCCATGACTTTGTTCATAAGAAAATTTAATAGCTCATCTATAGACTAACATGATGAGTCAATGTTTTCATTCCCTTGGGGGATGAAAATTGGAATTGCCCATTCTTTGTCCATAAGTGAAAAATGTAGAGGTGTTGGAAAAAAATTCCACATGATTCTCTAAGAATACCTTTTCATAAAAATGGTCAATTGCATGGAAAGGGGGATTGTGAGATTGTACATAAGCATCGAAAATTTTAATTAATATGGGTACAATATAAGAGGAGATGGTTATAAACATAGTGGTGGTTGGATATCGATTGATTGAAGAAGATATCTTGACCAAAAAAAAAATAGATCCATTGTTAATATATGCATATTTTCTCCATAGTGAAAGGGTTTGATCCTTTGGTATCAGGGGGATTAGATAGTGGCTCCTTGTGAAGACTCTAGTTCTACAAGTGTTTCTCAATTCTTCTCTCCCTTTTTTATATCCGAGAACTACAATTTTAGATTTTAATTGATCTAGGTGGACATTGGTGGCCATCCACCTATTCCACTAATTCAAAATGGTTCCACATCTTGGCAGTTTTTCAACATTTTTTCTAGTCCCACATTTTTGTGGTCGTTTTGAGGCCATAAACAACATTTTTTTGACGTGGCAGCAACCAATAGATGCCAAAGGCATGCATTGGACCATTCGAAATGTGTAATCATTGGATAGAAATTTTTGACACAATACCGAGCACCCTAAATGTAGATCGTATGCAAAAGTTGTGCCCCTAGGAAGTTGACGTATCAACTAACCACACCAGGGCCCACAAACCTTTTAGCATTTTATCTTCTGTGTTTAGCGTTTTGGATGTTTATGGTTTTCTAATTGATTCTTTATGTTAAAAAGGCCTTTTTAGCCTCTATAATCAACTTCTTGCAAATGAGATTAGACATCACATCTCTCTCTTCAAAGATAAGATACCACCATTCTAGCTAGCTTGTGTGCTTTGCATTTTGCAATCTTTTGTATTCCAAACATTCATTAACAGAATCTGAGTTTAACTATATTAATGTGTTTCTCGCAATATATCTATGTTTTTCCTTATTATATATTTGTCTTCATGTCATTTTCAATATAATCCAGATCAGTGGTATCAGAGCAATATGTTCCTTGTCATTCTTAGTGCATGTCCCAACAAGGTCAGGGTATATAGAGTTGGGTATTGAGATTGTTTCTCTTGAAGACAACCACTATCACCCACCCAAGAAACCTCCCATGGTGGAAGAAAAGGGGGATGAAGGAGCAGGAGATCCTATCAAAATGTTGCTCAAGGAATCCCTCACGCTACAGAGGAACGAGATGATCGATAATTTCACTCAAATCTTTCGATAATTGCCAACAACAATGAAGGCACCTTAAACTAGCGGTCACTTCATATGTGTGATGCCCTTTAAGGTACAAGTTAACTTTGATATCCCTTTATTTTAATTCCATATAGATGCCAACACTTTGGAAAAATGGTTAAGTATGCTAGAGGGTTATTTTTCTATCCAAAATTTTTCCAATAGTGAAAAAATGACCTTCTCTCTCCTTAAATACCTTCCCCATCTCAAATATTGGTGGGAGACTTACTATGAGAAACATGTCAAAGACAAGTCTATAATTTCAGGCTAGTACCCACTTGGGCAGATTTTGTTGATGCCCTCAAGGAGAAATACTACCCTATTGGAAACTATGATGACTAGTACATGAGATGGAAAATTCTATGTCGAGAGAGAGACTAGATGGTGTCGGAGTACACCAACATCTTCCATACCTTGTGCACAAAGTTAGCTATTAAAGACTTCGTGTGGAATTTGGTCCTGAAGTACTTCTATGTCTTACATAGGTACATCCAAACATATATGGAGTTCCTATACATCTCCTCACTAAGAGCCACTTATTGATATGTTGTCAAGATCAAGTAAATGTTCAAGCAAAAGAATAAGAAAGATTTCAGTTTTGCAAACCCATCACAATAGAAGCATGGTGAAGATGGCCCTAACTTCTAGAGAAAATAAAAAATCAAGGATGGTCATCCCTAGGAAAACTATTCCAAGACACAAACAAAGAAGGGTAATGGGAAGTTGAAGAAGGACACTAGAAAGTGGTGTGAGTTCCAAAAAATCCCTTGGAAAAAAACTAATGAATGTCACTCCAAAAAATCATTGTTGGATAAGATGAAAGCTTCAAATTTGTATTTCAGCTCAGACTATGATTCAAAACTAAATAATGGAAAATGGATCATTGAAACAAAACATAGTTTCACCATTGCTACCACAAAATTCTAGCTAGAGGAACTAGGGTAGCCTGAAGAAGGGGAGTACCTCACCTCTTCCACTAATAGATGTGGGTGAAGGGGACCCCTCTCCATTTAATTATTGACAAAGATAGCCAGAAGAACATGATATTATAAGAGGTTGAATCTAACCACAACAATGTATCCTCAACAATACACCATTGGTTAGCTCAGCCAAGGTTGATACATTCGCGTCAGTGAACAATGTCACCTTCACTACGACATCAAACCCTTCAAAGACCAGGTATTGTGTGATGTTCCCCCCTTGAATTTTTTGATGTTATTTTAGGACAACCATATATGTGGAAGAATCATGTTGTGTATGAATCTAGGCCCCATAGTGTCATTATTAATTGGGAGGTCAAAACTACATGGTACCATAGGCAGTCCTAACTAAAACGGTCTCTTTGATATTCGTAAAGAAGTGTAAAATGTGGTCTCTTATAATGGGATATTTTTCCTATTTATGGTCCAATCGGAAGGTGAATGGAAGGTCATTTCAACCACCCAAACCCCTATGCAAGGTCTCTATACACAATAGGATCATGTGGACAAGATAGTAGAAGAGCACAAAGACATATTTTCCTCCCCTAATGGGGTTCCTTTTCACTATCAAGTAAAGAAATCAATTGATTTGACAATTGGTACTCCTCTTCCTAACAACCCTATATCAGACCAAGAACTAATTTTGAAGGGCACATCAGACCAAGCTCTTCACCTTGCAGGAGCCCAATTGTTTTAGTATAGAAAAAGGATGGGACATGATGACTTTGTATTGATTACATATCCCTAAGCAAGATCATAGTCAAGGAAATGTACCCAATCCACCAAATTGATGATATTCTCGATCATCTCAAGGGAGCCAATTATTGATTGATCTAAAGTCACGCTACCACCAGGTGTTGATTGAGAAAAATGATGTATGGAATACAACCTTCAAGTATAAAGAAAGTCTCTTCAAGTGGTTGTTCATGTATTTTAGTTTGAATAATGCCCCGAACAAATTCATGTTGATGATGGATGATATATTTCTACCATTCACAAACTCCTTTGTGGTCATATGTTTGGATGCCATCTTCATCTTTCACAAAAAATGGGAGAAACATTTGAAGCACATTCAATATGTCTTGGGAACCCAACGATAACACATATTTTATGCCAATTTGGAGAATTTTCCATTCGACATGTAGAAAATACAATATTTGGGATACATCATGGATGAGAAAGGTGTGCATGTGGATCCATGCAAGATCCAAGTCATTTGTGATTGGTTAGCCCAAAGACATTGATCGAGATCCCAAACTTCTTGGGCCTCACCAAATTCTATTGTGGGTTTGTTTTGGGGTTCTCTCATTTCACTTGGGCCCTAAGCCAAGTGACCAAGGGTGGAGTAAAGGCCAAGTTTGTTTGGGATGCGTCCTAGTAGAAATCACTCGAGGATTTGAAATCCTGACTCAGTTCAACATCGGTTCTTATTCTTCTATACCTACAACAAACATTTGAGATTGAGACAGATTCTTTAGATTATTTTGTCGGTGCAGTCCTCACTCAGTGTGGGCATCCAGTGGCCTATCAAAGTGAAATATTATTTGATGTTGTTAGTAGAAACCCCACCTACAATAAAGAGATGCACTCCATTGTGTAGACATGTCGATTATGGAAGCATTATTCTAGGGAAGGAAACGATCATCCACACTGATCATAGGCCTCTGCAATTCATGTAGACATAGGGAAAGTTATAGAATGACCACCATCAGAAGTGTTCTAGTACCTGCAACAATTCCACTTGAACATCAAGTACAAGAAGGGCAACACCAAGCATGTCGCGTATTGCCTTAGTCGACCCTCATTTTTGGTGCTAGTGACAATTCTTAACTCCCATGAGAATGAGACGTCCATGTGGAAACAATTTTACAATAGTGACTCCAATGTTGTTGATACCTATCAGACATTGAGCACAGGAAAACCAATTCTAGACTTTCATCTCCAGGATGGACTGTTATGCCATCTGATCCATCTATGTGTTCGTTCAAGAGAGCATACAAAACTTATTTGGGAAGCTCATTACAGTCGAGTGGAAAGACACTTTGGTGTAGAAAAAACAGTGGCAGTACTAAAAAATCATTTTTATTGTCCAAAGCTTCAACAAGATATTGGCAAGTACATCAGATCCTTCACTGCCTGTGCCATGAAGAAAAATGAAAAAATGAAAATTAATGAGATAGTTAAGGCATGCCCGATGAAGATGAATGGACTGTTGTTATAACCTTAATTTTCACCATACATGCTTACCTGGCATCAGGCCATCTCAGATTCCTTCTTTGCCAAAACATTGTTGAATAACTCTTCTTAAAAACACCATTTATAAAGGCTCGCGCGCCCTTCTCCATTACTGCACGCGTGTACACACTAGCTGACCCAAGACAGCCCGCGTGTACCTACAAAAGCACAAAAAAAGGAAAGTTGTCGATGGAACACACAGCTTTGGGTGAGTTAACTAAACCTTCCGGCCATGCATGGATGAGGGTTTGACCAAATACCTATCTTTTTCTAGCCTATAAAAGAAGGTTTAAGGGTCCCATTTGGAAGAGGAGAATCATAGTAAAGAAACTATACCCAATTGCACATTCCCATTGTCCCAACCCTTTAGCCATCTTTGTGCAAAGAGAGATACAGAGCAAAGAATTTGGAAGACATTTGAAGAGGAGCCCAGGACCAGGTTCACAGAGCAGTGGCCAGCTTTTTCATTGTAAATTGATTTTTTAAAGTTGAAAATAAAGAAGTGCTTTTCCCGTCCCAGCATATGAGGTTTTCATAGTTTATTGCATACATATTTGAATATCTAACCCATTAACCTATAGATCAAATGCATGTAGAGTTTGTTGTTTATATTGTGTGAATGTAGGTCATCCTTGGGAGGAGAGCTGCAGGCAACGAGCGATCAAGCGTGAAGAAGGATCAATATCAAACGCCTGAAATAAGGTATGCTCACTTGATCGTCTTAACTACATATTTTCTTAAGAATAATGGGGATTAGGTCTGGGATGAAGGTAGAAAGTAGGATTCTTTAGGTCTTTTTTGCATGCATAATATAACCCTAAATGCTAGTCTGTAGAACGGTTTCCCACTCACAACAACTGCGCACAAAGGATGATTTGAATATTATACATTTGGGATCATACAATTGCCTCATTGGTATGGATTAGTTGGATGAGCACCACGATATCCTAGATTTTTACAATAAGGCATTCACTTGCTTGGATGAGGAACGAAACTTAAGAACAATTCAAGGAATTCCAAGAGTTGTAACTATCAAAGAAATTTCATCCTTGCAATTGGGAAAAAGTTATAGGAAAGGATGTCAAGTATTTGCAACACACATGGAAGAGGCACCTAAGGATAAAGTGCCAAGTGTTGAAGATTGAATAGTACTAAAAGAGTTTTAGGATGTATTTAAAGAGATATCGGGATTGCATTCGAAAAGAGATTATGATTTATCTATAAATCTAATGTTGGGAGCAACACTTGTATCCAAGAATCCTTATAAGATAAGTACGCCATAGTTGAAGGAGTTGCAGATGAAACTTGAAGAGATTCTAAAGAAGGGGTATATACGCCCAATAGTGTCGCCTTGGGGTGCCCCAATATTTTTTATGAAGAAGAAGGATGGTACGCTCAGACTTTGTATCAACTTCAAGTAGTTGAACAAGGTAACAATAAAGAACAAGTATAATTTTCCAAGGATAGATGACCTATGTTGACGCTGAGGGACTAGAGAGTCCCCAACACCAAAATTTTCAACCTCCCGCAGGGCTAGGCGAGAAGAGACAAGAATATCACCCTAGGCTTAAAGCCCCATACAAGAAAGTGCATTGAACTCTAGGCCAATTTTCCCCTAACCTACAGTCCAAGCATGAATTCCTTTGCCTTATAATTTTTCTTTTAGTAATATTTGATTTCTATTTAATTTATGATTTTTATGCTATTTTACAATTTAATTACTTCTAAGTAGGGTTTTATATTTGACATAACAAAAATTAAATCTAACAAAGTAAATGAAAATACTAAAATGAAAAGGCAATTTGTTTTGTATTTATTTAGAAATAAGTAAAGAAAGATTAACCAAAATCTAGAAAAAGTTAATATTGAATAAACATTAGTTTGAAGACTATAAAGGAGTAACATTTTAATGATATAATATTTTTTCATATTTTCCTTTAGAACTTAGAATGTAAAAAATAATAATAAAATCAAAATAGTAAATTAAGCAAAAGAACAGTTTATACACATTAACAAGTTAATAAATAAAACCTTATACACATGATTATTTACAAAATAAACATGTTTTTTTTTTTTTTAATCTTTAATGTTGTATTAAAAGAAGATGAGGAAAACTGAGAATTTTAAAGAAATAATCAAGGAGATGGTTCAGAGTGAAAAAGAAATTGATCTTCATTTCAAATGGTTCCCATACAAACTCTTCAATCTTCAAAACCTACAAGTCCCTACATAGAATAGGGCCAGGTATATGATCTTTATCCACCCTAGAACAATGTTACAATAGAGAGACCAAACACGAAAAAGAAAAAGAAAGTCAAGCCAAATATGGAATAGATCAATCAAGGCAAATCATAAGGAGAAAACCTGCATATAGAAATTGATTAGCACCGAATAAAATCGATATTTAATACAACAAACTAACAAGTAAACATTTACCTTATGAAAGCCAACAAACTCATCCTCTCTTTATCCTTTTCGCTACTTCGCAAGACCCCCTACTGCCAATGATTTCGTCAATCCCTGTTGAAGATGTAAAAGAAGAATGAATAGAAACAGTCCTCACAACACTCCAAGCATATCTCTTTCTGAATTTTGTGCCAAATTTTTCTCTCGTAGAATTTTCTTTTTCTAAATTTTCTCTTCAGAAAATTTTCCCCCTTCTACTGGTTGTCTTCTACCTGTTTTATATTGTTTTGGTAAGTAGTTAAGGTTGATATAGTTATAATAGGCTGTAGAGAACCACTTGAACTTCCCTCCTTTTATTATTATTTGATAACTAATTAAAAAAGAAACTCCATCGTGAACGAACTAAAGAAACAAACTTAGATTTTCTTCAAAATAAAATCAATTAGGATAGACATAAAATCCACTTGTCATTTTGTTTGCACCTTCCTCCTTCACTCAAAAATTGAGGATGTTGACCACGTAGTACATGTAACTATTGATTATTAAAACTCAAGCAAGCAAGATCAGAGTTGTTTTTTATCTCGATCGATTACTTGCAAACTTTTATGTACTTTGCTATGTCACTCGTGGATTCTGTTAGCAGGTTCAAATCGAACTACTTCGCTACAACAGAGATATGTCGATTCACCTTCGCTTCGAATTGATGTGAAATAAGTTTATCTTGCTTCTCTGAAATTAAAAATCACATGGCTTTGGATGTTTCTTATGAGAAGTTCAATATTGACAGTAGTAATAACACATGAAAATGATAGTGTCCCCACATCCCGTTTTTCGTGAATTTTCTCATGGGATTTTCCACTAAACCTACTCAAAATTGAAAAAATGAATATAACGAAGGATTGAAAAAATGAATATAACGAAGGATTGAAAAATACTTGACAGTAGCCATATGGATAATATTCGACATCTAAAATATAAGTTTCCAATGTCGGTTGTGTATAACTGAGGAAACTGCTTTGAAATAGTGTAACTTACATCCTCGTCCCAAATTTCGATGGAGAGTGTTAGAAGTGACATGAACAGGATATTGTATAATGCTTGGTATTTAGAAATTTGAATATATGACAACCTTCCATGGACAAGGAATAGCTCCATCAGGAATCTGAATGGAGAAACTGCAGATTCGTTACCCATTACAGCTTGCATCCCCTTCAAGTGCACAACTAGCATATGCCTCACTTCATCATTTGAATCCCAAATAAGATCGAAATGGATTTCATCCATTCTTAACAATTGATAAGTTCAAAGAAGAGATAGTATTCCTATCAAAACTATCACTGTGTTCATTTTATGAAATGACTGTCAGGAATCACATTTATGATAATTTATTGGCGCTTTTATTGACGATCAAACAATTTCATTATTATGTACATATGGTGGTCATGGAGAAGATATTGAGTACAAAAGAATGTAGGCACCTTCCGACATCACTTTATGAAGTTGTACAGATTTTACTTCGACATCATCAATCTTGTACCAGGCCCTATGCATATCCATATAAATCTACCTTTGCTAGTGCAACCCACTCTCGCATGTCACTAGACACAACAGTCACAATACCTTCGACCTGCATAATTTTTAATTGACAGTCTTTTGCACAATTCAAATGCAATTGAATTCCTCTTTTCCACTAGACAAAATGACCAGATGTTACTCGACATTATAGGATCCATATTTCCATCGAAGACAGATTTAGAGAGACATAAAAAAAATTCCACATGTCTCATTTTTTCCTTTTGCATCACGCTCCATTACTTTATTACCATAAATATGATCTCGATAACCCATAATATCTCATTAACTAGAGAGGACATGGAAATTTTTGCATGAGACGAAATTAAGTGCTAAAGTTATTATATGGAGAGACAAGAAATAATAATATATATTATTAATTTAGGCATGGGACAATGTTAAGTTATAACAAAAGGAACGTGACATAATGTTTTTTACATTATGGATGGAAACTCATGAGACATATTTTGGAAAATGAGGTATGTTGGGTGGAATATGGAATGGCTTTGAAATATATAATATGGACATAACTGACCTTGAAGAATAGTTATTGAGTCTCTCTTTTATATAGTGAATAAGGTGGGTGCATATAAGGTTCTTTGGACATGTGTGTCATTCGCAAAATAAGACGATATAAATGATACGAGAAGTGAATAAAGGGATCTTCTTATTAGTAAGCCAATCATCACAATAAATTCACTTACAAACTATGTGCCAATATTTAACGAGAAAAAGTGAAACTTTGTGCAAGTAGTGTGACTCGAGAGGGATCCTGGCAACACTTTGTCGGATAATTACCATTGACAAAAATCGTTGTCAAAAATTGCCAACTAATAGATGTGCATCGCTTACAATGGTGTGAGATATTTAAACAATAACTTATGATCCTTGATTCTATGGAAGAAATGGGAAGGGGGGTAATGACATGACTGAAGGTGACTCAATGTGGAACAAGAAGAGGCTAATAGGGTTGGGTGGACCAGGTTATACAATAGGGGGAGACATGATGGAGGTCAAGGAATTCATGGATCGGGACTTCATGGAATAACTCATGGAAAGTGGTAAGTATGAGGGGGTTTGGTCCTATTGTATAACCCGAAGGGACAAATCTTTGAAACTTGACAAGATGATTACAAGGCTAGAAAACTATCGTGGATGTGTGTTAAGGGAAAGACCCAAGTTTAACACTGAGCATCCCCGACGTGTATGTTGGAGGCATCTCAAAATGAATGGGACAGAGAAAGGGAAAGAAGGAATATGAGAATAGGACAGACGAACGTGACGAGCGAGGATGTCTCATGTAGCAAGTGCATGGTAGACAAGTGAGGGATTATGAAAAAGGAAGGAAACTTGGTTCACTTGCAAGTCTGTTGTCCACCAAAACAAATTTGGTCAATCAATTAAAATTATACAGATAGCCCACCTTTTAATATCACCAATCATTGCTCCATCACTTCTAACCATCAAAAA
>ML778991.1:1243943-1269596 GCA_009831015.1 Picea engelmannii
ACCATTATTATTATTATTATTATTATTGTTTATTTATTTATGTACAGAGGAAAATAAACCATTATCTTGGACTCAAGTCGGATGAAATTTAGTGTAAAGGAATGTGTCACCTACTTTGCATGCGGCTATTATGAGTTTGACAAATTTGTGCATGGAGGGACTACCAAAATGCCAACCAACAAATGTGTATGGTGCGAAGATATGATTAATCAATATCTAAACGAAACGACCACCAACTTTCAAGACATGCCAACCAACAAATTATTTTCCAGTAATGATGAAGGTATTGATTGAATTAGACTTAGGTTTTGGGGGTTTTACCTTAAAGGGATGATCCATGAATTCAACAAACAAAATAGTATCACCTTTATGGTTCTTTTTATCAAGAACAATGTCGTCATGATGCAAAGAAGATTCATACATGGATTAAAAAACATAGGAATATCCCTACAATAGTCATTATTATTGAAATAAAAAGTGCACCTAGGAGGGACATGCTCGATGTTGTCAAGTTCTTTAACCTCTTTTGATTGAAACAAAGGATTCGCAGAACTTTTATACATTTTAATAAGGTCTCGATTGAATTCATGAATATCTTCAAAATAGGATTCCTCATGCATCATTAAAGTCATGTTGGTATTCATCAATTTGTGTTGACCACTCATTAGCATCATCATCAAATACAAATGTATCATAAATTGGTTTGACATAGTTAGAATTGATTTCTTCATTTGCAGAATCAAAATTTCCATCGTATGTGTGCAGATAAGAAGTTTGAGATGAAAGATGATTTCAGGTTTGAGTTTCTTTATGAGGTTTAAGAAGGGTGTGAGAGGTGGATTGGTCATTAAGAATCATGATATAATCATGATCCTCTTCACATACATGCTATTGACCACAAGTAAGTAGATTCATTATAATTATTCCATGAGGGAGAAGGCTCCCAAGATATACTCCCAGCATGATTTGAATATTGAGACTCAAGAAAAAAACATGTGATCTTGTAAACTCTTGATGATGGGGATTAAAGAAGACAAATCCTTGTGTGAATTGTAAATGCCAAAGGAGTAACTTGTTCTATGGATTTTCTCTTCGAAGTCGAGGAAAGTGGATAGAGATAGCTCTAGGTTTTGAAAATTCTTTTCTTCTAACCACCATCAGTGAAAAGGAGGTATAAGTTCGTAGTAATGAAACAAGGAAACCATGTTGGTGGGGCGAATGGGAGTAGGAATTAAATTGTATAACTTGATAAAATGAAGGTTAAATGTAAGAATGCTCTCATTATCCTTCATAAGTAATTGTTTAAACCTATTAATATGCTCGTAAGGATTATCCAAATGCCCAAAGGTGAAAGTAAACTAGTAAGAAATTTCAAACCACGTAGAGATCCATCCATCAGGAAGGTTTGCAAATAAAGAGGCGGCATCGCCCTGAAGTGAATTCATGAACAAAAGAATGCAATTATCATTATTATTTACTCCTATAATGGTGCAAACATTTGAAAATGCACAAATATGTTCAACCACCCTAATAGTTCCATTGCCATTAAAGAGAGGCAAATGATTCTTGAATTTGTGAGGTAAGGGATTAAATGGGTGAGAGAACTTCAAGGGAGTGGGAAAAAACCAAGGGGAATTGTTTATGTCTTCTTCTAACTCAAAAATCATATACTTGCGAATAAATTTCCCAGGGTTATTAGCTAAAACCACAGTGTTACAACCACCAAACAGGTTTCCAATCGGTTGATAAATTGAGGTCTAGGAAAACTAAAAATAAAATTGAAAGAATTAAAACAAAACTAGTATAGAACCATTGAACAATCGTCCTCAGTATGGTCGCCAAAAATATGTTGATGTTGAGGGACTACGGGTATTGAGAGAGAATCAATTTTTTTCAAACTTGAGCAAGTGTTCATTTTATTAGTGACAACTTCAATATTTGCGTCATATTATTTCCAAGGAAGGAATAGTTGTGGAACTAAAAAAAGATAAAATCCATTGAGTGGTAGACATCAAGAAATGTCATAGATATGAGATCCTTCATGGGACTAGTAGGGTATTACAAAAGGTTTATTGAAGGATTATCACAAATTGTGAATCCAATTACATCTTTGCAAAAGAAAGGTGTGTGATTTGAATGGAATCCAGATTGTGCAAGGAGTTTTCATCACTTGAAGACTTTATTAACAAGTGCACCAATTTTGAGAATTATTAATCATGATGCAAACTTTGTTGTGTGAATGAATGCATGCAAGGAATATCTTGGTGGAGTCCTTAGTATGAATGGGCATGTGGCATGCTACGATTCGAGAAATTTTAAAGAGCATGAAAGGCTCTACACTACTTGTGATTCGGAATTGGAAGCCATAGTGCATGCCTTGAAGATGTGGCAGCATTATCTTATGGGTAAATGATTTGAGTTGAGGACAAACCATAGTGGTTTGAAATATATATTTGGGCAACCAAGTTTGAATGCCAAAAAAAGAAGATGGTTAAAATTCCTCAGTGAGTGTGACTTTGACATAAATAATATCAGAGGAAAAGAGAACAAGGTGGCTAACACACTCAGCATGAGGGTGGATGAGATGCATGATACAACCATTAGCATGTACAAATCTTATTTGTGAAACAAAATTTTATAAGTTTCCAAATTATATCGGTGCTATATGGACATAAAGGCGACCTTACAGCAAGGTATGTCATAGCAGAATTTTGAAGGTTATGAGCTAAGAGAGGATGAAATCCTCATGTATAGACACATAGTCTATGTATTGAATGATCAGGAGTTGAAGGACATGATATTTTCAGAGATGCATAAGGTTCTTTATGTTGGAAATCCAGGATGCCAAAAGATAATTTTTGCAGTTAAGAAGAAATACTTTTGGCTAGGTATGAAAAGGGAAGTTGTTATTTTTATTACCAGATGCCTTGAATGTCAGAAGGTCAAGGTTGAGCTCATATATCCAGCTAATTTTCTATAGCCTTTTCCCATTCCTGAGTGGAAGTGGTAAGTTGTAACCATGTATTTCATTACCAAGGTGGAAAACATTACTAAAGTTTCCCATTTTATTGTGGTTAAGTCAGCGCACAAGGCAACTGACATTGTTGAGATTTACATATGAGAAATTGCCAAGTTGCATGGTATATCTAAGAAAATTGTGTCTGACAGATATTCCAAGTTCACCTCGAACTTTTGGAAAGGGATATTCAAAGGATTTGGGACACATATGAATTTTATCATAAAATATCACCATGAGTAAGATGGACAAACAGATAAGGTAAATTGGGTGATTGAAGATATGCTCGGGATGTATGTGATGGATAAGACATCCAAATGGGAAGACTACCTTCACTTGGTAGAGTTTACTTAAAATAATGGGTATCAATAATATTTAAAGATGATCCCATTTGAAGCACTTTATGGTAGAAAGTGAAACACATCAATGAGTTGGGACAACCCAGGAGACCATGTAGTATTTGTGCCAGAGATGCTTCTGGAAATGGAGGAGTAGATGGTAAATATTAGGTAGAATTTAAAGGCTTCCCAAGACAAGAAGAAACATTTCCCAGATAAAATAAGAACCCACAGATATTTTAAAATGGGCAATCATGTGTTTTTGAAAGTGAATTCCATGCGCAGTTCTCTGAAGTTGGGAAAGTGTTCTAAGTTAGAAACGCACTATTGTGGTCCATTTGAAATCCTTGAAAGGGTTTTTCTTGTCACATATATGTTTTCATTTTCTGCATCCTTGTGCATTCATAATTTTTTCCATGTGTCATTTCTTAAAATGTACATACCTAGAGATCATATTATTTATTGGAATGTGATCCAGGTGGAGCCAGAAGGCAATTTTCGAGTGCGATCAGTTTACATATTGGATTAGAAAATCAAACAAATTCAGACTCGATCCATGGAGTTTTTAAAGGTACAATGGACCCAATATGTTCCTAAGTATGCAACCTGGGAGCACGAGGATGCTATGCGAGCAGAGTATCCTCATCTTTTTGAATATTTTTTGAATTTTTGTATGTGCATGTGTATATGATGCACTGCGGATGATGCATAAATAAGGGGGAGGCAAATGTAGTGTCCATGATACAGACCCTTTGTAAATTGTACATATAGGTTGGTGATTTGTTGGTACCAATCGTAAATATGATGTAAATATAGACTAGTGAGTCGATGACACCTAGTTTTGGTGTTGCGTCCACTGGGGTAAGTGCAGAGATAATTGTAATCAAAGATAGGGTGTGCACATGTCATAGTGTTACACACACCTTGAAATTTCCCCATTACCAACAACTCAACAAAATTTATCTGCATATGAACAAGAATACATTCCTAACAACATATATTTTCAAATATAATTATAACAGAGAAACCACAATGGATTTAACTTAATTATAAACATAGTAGCAATATAAATAACACATTACACACATTAAAAAACATGTAAATATAATTACAATAGACAAAGAAAAATAATACTCATTGGAAGAACACATATATGTTGTTGTAAAAACACCAATTGCATGCATACCTTCCACGTTTCACCCAACCATAGACCACACTTCTCATAACTCTCAGCAGTGGGTCACCCCTGAGATGGGGATAAAATCTACCAGGGCAAAGGGAATTATAGGCCAGGCTAAGGCCTCTCAAATAGAAACAAATATCATACTCGACTTCCAAATCTAGCAGCCAACCTACAGTCACTCATCCCCCACATGATTGTCCCACCCCAGCAAGTGTGCCCCTTCTCTGCTCAATAGTCCTTTGGTTTCCCCACTTCCCTTGTGGGCATTTGATAATAAGCCAGACATGGAGTCTCATATCCCTACAGTTTCATATTGACACCTTGGGAAAAAAATCCCAACAATTCTCTCACTTAGAGAGAATGTTCATGGGCCTAACAACCCACTTATTCAACAACATATGGACCTAACAATCTTATTCTTCAACAACAACAATACCAGGTACATGTATGGTGATGGTAGAAATAGTGTATGAATCGTATATTAGAATTATGGAATCCTCCCAATGATGAGAACAATAATGGGGAAATGTACTAAATATCCTAATACATTTGCATGTGCCCTTTATGATACATTGCACTCAAGGAACTCCCTTATCCCTACTTTAGAAACTTAGGATATATCAAGTTTTATCCATACTTTAAACTTTAGTAACATAAATATAATATTCTTGTGGGATTAACCCCCCTTAACTTAGCCCCTTTCCTATACTCTTAACCCCGTTTCCCCTTCTAGTGGAGTTTACCCCCCCATCTCTTTTGTTTGGTCAGTCTGCAGTAGTGATGTATTTTATAAATAATATGAGTATGATTACAATTTACAATATAGGAACACTGGCCTTTTAGAAATCCAGGCTCCTCGGCCTAATAATAACATAAGCACTCTGGCCTATAATATCCTGGCTCACCAACCTATAAACATATGTTTACAATTACACTGGGGATTAACTTAGGGGTATTACATTCCCCTCCCGCTTATTTATGCATTTTCCTCAATGCATTATATACATGTACATTCAAAATTATTCACAAATATCCATGCCTTTTCTATTGAAGTTGGTTATCTTCTTGGTGCTTTACTTTCCAAGCACCAAATTCATGTCTTCACACTTCAATTGGAAGTCATTTGCTCTATTCCATACAACTATTTTAGGAAAGAATTTTTCTCATTACAACATTCTTGAGCTTCCTCTTCCTTGCTTCACTCACCCTTCCAATCTCAAGAATAATTTCACTATTACACAATCCGTCAATGATATATCTTGTCAAGGATTTCACACAAAAGGAGAGCACCAGAACATTACAAAACCCCATTAAGGATTTGTATTTTTGGCAATCATAGGAATTCAGTGTCCCAAGAGTAGATTTTATTCCCAAGTAATCCAACTTCAATAACCATCATCTCATATATATCTTGTCAAGGATTCCACACAAAAGGAGAGCACCAGAACATTACAAAACCCCATTAAGGATTTGTATTTTTGGCAATCATAGGAATTCAGTGTCCCAAGAGTAGATTTTATTCCCAAGTAATCCAACTTCAATAACCATCATCTCATATATATCACACATATATAGTCAACATGAGATGATATCATAACAATTTCTTGTAGAAATCCAATTTTGTTTCATAGAGAAATTCATTTTTTTCCCAAAACATAAAATTCTATATCATAATTTTCTTGGTTGTTGTAACAGCATGAATGAGTATTTATTATGGCTTTCTGTAGCACCATACTTGAGACCACTTTTTCTACAATGTTTCCATCTTGCATTCAACCAACAGATTATTAGTGCTTCTTGCATAATATACCATATAATTGTTTTGTAACAATTTCAAAGTTTACAAAGTGATATTAGAACTGTTTATATTTAATAATTCAATCACAACTAACAATCTATTTATTAATTAGAATGAAATTATCATTCTATGCATATATATTATCAACAACCAATATTTTACTATGTTCCTCTGACAAAGTTTTCTTGTGACTACTTTAACTTGCAACTCTCTTGTTGCATTATCTAACAACTCCTAAAATGTTCTCAACCTCATGCATTAGTGATAATTGTAACATTTCATCTATTAGCATAATCATTTATGTTAAATAAAATATATTCATGTATTCACAAAAATTCATTCAAGCATAACAATTGTATCATGCATAAGTGCAACTATACCACTTACACACTATGCATGAGTGAAATTCTCCATGCATATCTATTCAATGCACCTTTGCATTGATTTCATAATGTCATTGATCTAAGTCATGTCGTGGTGAATTGGAAGTTCTGGCCTATGCCTCGACACATCATCCATGCGCTTCCTATTATTTGTTCAACCATTTGGATGCCATCCTTTCCGACCCAAACACTACACCAAGAATGGAATTCTATGGTCCTATTTAGTGATAAAAAAAAGGTTGAAGTCCAAACATTATCTATAAGTAGGAAGTTTCCTTGGACACTTGTGTGGCACTAAATCCTTTCCATATCCAACCATGTCATGGCCCCATACATGAATGGATTTACTGGCATTCATTCCTATGACAGAATCATACCCTTATTGCTTCATTTATTAACTCATAGCCAAAAAAATCATGACATGCTATTATATCACATGTATGCATTCAAAAGATAAAAACTTTAATAATTAACATAGCCCTCCAACCTTTACCACACCTAAAGGTATCTTATTTCCATTAGTGCATACAATTATACAATAATTTAATTTTATGAAATAAACTCTGGTTGAGATAATTCTTACCTAAATTCCCTTCAACAATTATGCAACACAAATTCATAAAATACATACCTGCATAGCTTCCATTAAATAATTTTGATTCTACCTAATTAGTTGGTAAGAATAGAATCCCCCATGCCTATTTTATTAGTCTTGTAATCTGAACTTCAACTTTCAGTTGCGTCCTTCCATATGAAGCACAATCATTAGCAGAACTTGCAATCATGCATTAATTCTCTCCTTCCTGGCACAACATCCATCATTAGAAACTTTCATATTCATAAATACAAAAATAGACTAATCCTAGTCTTAACATGTTAATGCATATTTTGTACTAAAAATGCATCTTTAACATGCTCATGAATGCATTTTCATTTTGATTTCCTGTTCTAAGTATGGTTGTCCAACAAGACATATTATATTTGTTGCTACAACAATTGAAACAACATATTTCTTCATGTACAACCTTCTTTGTTGTTCTTGGCTATCCTCAAGTCTTACTGAGTTCTTGTATCCTTTTGTACTCTTGTTAAAATCGTTGTACATGCTTGGTTCTATCCTAGGTACTTTTTCAGGCCAATCACTCTTGGCTACTTTTTCATTTCCAGCCAAATACTAAGATGATTTATATCTTCAACATTCCACTATTACCCATATCCCTTTGATCCAACTCATACATGAATAAATTACACTCCATCCATGCGCTCTGATTAAATTTTGATATTTAACACCAATTTCTTTATTGGAAGAAAATGATTCAACCTTTCCTTGACTAAACACATCAACACTTGTAGTTGCTTGAACCATTATTTTCTCCTTTCCTGACCCATTTGGTTTCAGCTTGAATTTCATAGTAAATTTCTAGCATGCCATAATGATGCACATATGTATTCTTCTTCAGCTACATAAAATTAACTAGTAATTAACAGTTCTTTTAATTGTCATCATAATTTTCAGTGATACTTGCAACCTCTGGAATGTCACCCATGGTTCTTTTCCCCTTGATATGGATTATTTTTAGGTACCATATCTTTTGCATTCTATACCAAGCATATAATTATTTTCTTCTTCATGGTTCCTCATTAATGTCCCTTTATGAAATCACCTCCATGTCTAGGTCCCTTTGTCTTGTCATTCCATTATACCTCATGTTGGGCGAAGGCCCAGTTTGGCAAAAATTCCATTTTTGGAGAGAAAAGCATGAAGTGGAAATAAAATACAGTTGGAAAGAAAAGAAACAAATGCAAAGGAATCATGCGAGACGTGCATACAAGGGAGACCTAACTACATTAGGGTTAGGGTTTTTTCATGATATTGTAATGATTGACAAGACAAGAGTATGTATAAGTAACACCTAGGAGGTCTAGGAGAGGCCCCGACCGAGAGAGACAAAGAAAAGAATAAGAAAGGTTGGAACTGCAACATTTTTGTAAGCTGGTGAGATAGAGAAGAGTCAAGCAGCACAATCATGAGGATTAGATCGCAGGTTGTGGAGCCTGGTGCGATCTAGTAAGCCTCACAGGGGTCGGGAATCCTGTTGAGATTGTAAGATCGAATACTGTAAACGTGTGTGGCATGATATATTGAAGAGACATAATAAAAGAGATTAAGAGCCAAATCTTTGTGGACGTATCCCAAGAGGGGGTGAACCACAGTAGAACTTTTGTTATGTGATTGAATGGTATGCATATTCACTATCTTTAATGATTAAATGCATAAGGGTGACTAATTAATTCAGATGTTAAATTAAATAAATGACGATCACAAGCTACAACCACATATCTCCACTCATTCCCAAATTGCAAGCGTCTGAGTATTGCATCCACCCATAGAACTATCTCGGGTGATACTGTGCAGTGCACCCTGTGTATTGCGCTTCCTTTTGGTTTACCAGGAGGGTCGATAATTTTAGAGGGATTTTGTTGGAAGCTTGTTAAATCTGAACCTGGGTCAACTTATCACAGTAAGGTAAGATCAGAGTAGATAAATTAGTTGAAACCAACAAATGGTTCTGTTGTTGGTTGGAATAGAAGGGGATTGAGTCATTAAGATCTGTTGAATAAGTGGAAAAACAATATCAGATATGGCAAAAAATGTTAAAATAATGAGAATATAAAATGGGATTTTGAGACCATGGAACCTAACGAAGACAGAGATCGAGATCTGGTTGAAAACAAAGGAGTTGGAGTTTGCACAGAAAGATAACAGAAACCCGAAGTTAACACCGCACAAATACCTGGACTAGTACATATTCAACAAATTACATGAAGTATTTTTCTGTGATTTCTTGCATGTGTCTCAGGAGTGGATACTGAGGTTGAAATACAACCACTCTACAAATCATATCATACAGCTACAGTGGAATCCTATGGAGATCATGCATTTACAACAAGTTGACAATAAATTTACGTGCGCAATAGATTTCTGGTTAGACAACATTGTTGCGGGATTTATCACAGAATTTGCAGTAGATACTGTGAAGTCTTACAACACAGTAGAGAAAGAGTTCTTGAAGGGACCTCACAGTAGGTATATCAGATCGCTTTATACTTCCATTAAGATATTACTATATAACAAGGGTGTAATGACAATGGCCTCGGAAAACTAAACTTCCCTGCGTGCATGGGGGAAGGGGGAAAGCATTGACAACAAACAAAGAAATGGAGGAAGAAATGGATAGAGGAAAGAAGGAGGAGGCCTTGGATCCAATCATGATGGAGGAAGACCAGATCAAGTAGATCATGACAACATATGTAAGAATGTGTAGTGGAGTACCCTACCAATATAAGATGAACAACAAGAAGAGATCCATAGTCACAAGGGAAGGCTTTGCAAGTGATGAAGAAGAGTTAGAGGTTCTTTGGGATGTGGAGAATACTGAGGAAATCATGTGTGCGACATATGAAAGGAATACAAGAGGTCCAAGAGAAGGAATAGAAGGAAACACTCCTATCCATATCAGCGTCAGTGTGGAATCCATAAACCCATGTGCAACTAATACACCAATAAGAAAACCACCATTTAGACAACCGAATTTCGAAAGGAAGATAGCAGGAAGTACATATAGTCAAAGAGAAGCAACTAGAGGAGTCAATTCAGAAGTGGTAGCCAAGTATCTACACCACGCAGAGGAAGTAGTTCAACATTCAGGATGGCAGGAAATGATCCCACCATCAGATTACCAGAATTCAAGGGAGAGGGGCCAGAGGACCCTGAGAAGCACTTGTTCATTTGTGAAAATATCTAGGAAGAAAAATAAATCACAGTTGAAGACACTAAACTTATGCAGTTAGCCATCATGCTAAGAGACTGCGTGCTGGATTGGTACATGATATTAGTTGCCAACAGTCCACCATGGACAACCAAAACAATTGTGGATATCAAGAAGCTATTGATAAATGAATTCCAACAGCCTAACTCAGAGGATCAATACAGGATTAAGATAATAGAGATTAAACAGAAAACGAGATAATTTGTGTGGGAGATTGACCAGAGATTCAAATGATTGAAGGGAAAGCTAAAGTATGTCATGAAAAACATGCAACATAGGCATCTGATTGTCAATTTTTTGCTACCACACTTGGAGTACCCTTTGAGACAGCAAAAGTTTTAAACTCAGGTAGAAGCCCTACAACTAGAAAAGAACCAATATTAGAAGACATATCTAGCCATAGAGGAGTTGAAGGAGGATCTGAAGAAATTAACATTTCAACTAAACCAGAACATGGATAAGGACAAAAGAGAAGTTGTTTGGTGTACCACATGTAGGATAGAAGGACACCACAAGAATGAATGTCCAACATTTGCGCATTACATGAAAATAGGACTTCCAAACCATTTTCCATTAGGAGGAATATGGTGTGAGATATGTAAGACACAGGGGCATGATCCATATCATTGTCCAATGATGCATAAATACTAGACAGTGCCTAAGATTTCATATTGCAACTTTTGGAAGTCAGTAGGCCATGATAAAAACGATTGCAGGACAATGGAGTTGATGAGGGAACAAACATCATATACCTATAGAGTGCAGGCATAGATGATGATAGGGAAATCTGCACCACAATTCAACCAAGTACCATCCCCATATAACATTGCACCACAACAATATAACATTGCACAGTCGTAGTACAATACCGCACAACCACAGTATAATCCCACACAGTATAACCAGGCGCCCCAATACAACACACTACAAGGGGATTGAGATGGTTACAAAGGTGGAGGAAGAGGAAGAGGAGGATTTGGAAGAGGCAGAGGACCAGTGGTATGTCACAATTGTCAACAACCAGGACATTATGGAAGATAATGCCCACTTCTATCTGTGACATGTATGTATTGTCGCTCATCAGATCATGACACAAAAGACTGTCTGACACTATTGGCGAAGATCTAGGAAAAGAGAAATCAGAACATTCAATGGATTTCTGCAGAAGCAAGGGATGATGGAAGAAAAATCAACATAGTTATGTGTGGAAGAGGTAAGACAAAAAAATTGACACAATAAGACAAGATCCAACACAACACTAATGGGTGAACAAGAATGTTGAACCACAGAAGCAGTTTGATGCATAGAATGAAAAAGGGATATTCCAACAACCAAGACAAGAATTCTTGAAGCCAGACATTGCATATACATCAAATGCGCAGCATACTCAGGATGTACCAATGTATGATATGCCTTCATTACTGGATCATACTAATGAAGCACAACCTCTAGGACAAGTAAGTACCATAAAGGATTTTCTACAATCCTATGTTAAGCTATTAAATGACCAATCATCTGTTAAAATTTTACAAAATATACTCAAAAGATGTAACTTAGAGGTAGAGGGAAAATTAGAACATAAAACAATCAATCACCTACATACAAGAAGAAGGACAACCAGGGAATTCAGATTAAATGCTAACATTGGATATTTCAATATGGGGGACATCATACTGGATTTAGGATCTGAGGTGAATGGGTTACCCAAGAAGACATGGAAATTTATGGGAGTCCCACCTTAGGATATTCACCTGTTTAGTTGAAACTAGAAAATAAACACAAAGTTATACCAATTGGAAAGTTAAAGGGTGTGATAATATATCTGGATGGAGTGGGCACCAAGGCAGACTTCGAAGTAATAGAAATAGTGGATGGCACAACACCTTATCCAACACTGTTGGGACTGGATTGGGTGTTCGACAATCATGCCATAATCAATTTGAAGATGAGGAAGATGGAATTTGAGTTAGGAGAGTGTAGATTCATTGCGCCATTAGATCCATTAGAAGGATAAAGGTTTGTAGAACCCACTTGCTTGGACTTTGAAGAAATTAACCAGCTGTACAGAACCACCGTGCAAGAAGAATACTACATGAACCCAACTGTATATGGCATACTCATTTGAATAATCATCACATCATGCATGTCAGACTTAGATACATAGTTGAAAATTTGGCAGTAGATATTACATTAAGTCTCCACAAGAATATGCGTAAGCATAGACCGCGCAGTATGGTGGGTAGGTACAGAAATAAGAGAACCTCCTAGATTTCATGGGGTGAACGACTTAGAATAATTCCTAACAAAATATGAAGATGAAGTATTACCAAATCAGAGGCACTTAGCTTTGAACATATCACTTAAGGAAACACTTGCAAGATGGTAGGGTGCACATAAAGAGATCATTAGGGACCAGTACCAATTCAAACAATTACTGCACATTAGGTTCGATGTAGAGTAGAAGAGAAGAATGATGCAGAGATACGATGGACAGGGGTCACCTTTGGAATAATTGTAGAAGTGAAGAACATTATGGACGATGACATCCCTAGAGGAATGGTCTCATCACTTTATTCATGCACTTGAAGGAATCCCAACAAACTGGTATCTAGACTAGGAACTGCGCAGAGGAACTACAGAATGGATAATGGTACAGAAGAAATTTACAGTCACTTTCTCATTTGAACATGAGAACCCAAACATAGACTCAACACTCCAACAAATAAGAGGGGTGATATTAATTAAGGAACCAGAAGTTGAACTTATGAAAAAAGATCAACAACAGAACAAATAGACAGTGAAAGAATTATTGTCATGCTACCATGTGCAGGAAGAAGTGCTAGATGAAGAGGACCCATGAAACATTCAGATAAAATAAGCCGATGGTGAAAGAGAGGTGGAAGGCCCGCCTCTAGAATCAAAAAAATTTTCTACGTTGATAAAGGTAAAGAAATTTACATCGGGACAACTGAGAATCCCAAAATGGCTAGCATTGGAGACTACTGGGATGAGAAAACAGTAGAAAGCATAACCTAGTTACTGCACGAGTACAATGACCTGTTCCCAACAACCTTTACAGAAAAGAAAGTCATAGCAGGAGAGCTAGGAGATATGAAGATACCTCTCAAATATGGGTCTAGATCAGTCAGACAATGACCATATAGACTGAACCCAATATATAAGCAGAAAGTAAAACCATAAATTGATAGGATGTTGGAGGTCGAAATCATAGAACTAGTTGAGGAATCTGAATGGGTCATACCTATGGTAGTTTAGGATAAGAAGAAGGGAGGGATAAGGATATGTGTCGACCTGAGGAATATGAATGATGTTTGCCTTCATGACCCTTTCCCTACCCCTTTCACGGATGAGGTATTGGAGAAAGTAAGAGGCTAGGAAGCATACTCATTCACAGATGGATTCTCAAGTTACCATCAAATCAAGATAGCCCCAAAATATAGGTACAATACAACTTTTGCCACAGAATGGGGATCCTACCAGTACACATTCATGCCTTTTGGGCTGAAGAATGCACCAACTATATTCTCAAGAGTATTCATAGATGCTTTTAAAGAATTCATCATCAGTATTTAGAAGTATACTTGGATGATTGGACAATATATAGTCTATTGAAGGACCATGTAGAGGTGTTAAGGTTGATGTTATAAAAATGTAGGCAGTGTCAAATATCGCTAAATATGAAGAAGTATATCTTTGGGACACCTTTTGGGATACTATTGGGCCATATAGTGTGCAAACAAGGATTGCTACTAGATCCTACCAAGATTGCAGTGATTGTTAATCTACCACCACCAAAGTCAGTACGTCAGTTGAGAGAAACATTGGGACACACAATATACTACAGCAAATTCATAAAAGGGTATGCACAGATCATTGCACCATTGGAGAAACTATTGAGGAAAGAGACTAAATTTCAATGGAAAGAGGACTTTCAGCGAGGACTGGACACTCTAAAAGAGAATATGGTAACAACACCAATACTAGTATTCCCATATTGTGAAAAGACATTTCATGGGCATGTAGATGCATCAGCTATAGCACTTGGAGATATTATGGCGCAACCAATAACAAGGGAATTGGACCATACTATATCATTTGCTAGCATAAAACTATCAGAGTCAGATCAAAATTACAATACCACTTAAAGAGAAGGCCTAGTTATGGTTTATGCAATTCAAAAACTCAAAAAATACTTACTGGGAAAACATTTCAAGATGTTTACAGATCATTCAACTCTTAAATACCTAGTCAATAAGCCAGTGTTGGGGGGGGAGAATTTGTAGATGGTTACTGTTGTTGTTAATCCCTAATATTGGCTCATTACCCCTTAATTGGGGCATATTAGATTAGTAATGTTATTTTATTTATGTCGGCTTTAGGCCATTAGTTGTAATTATACCTCCTAGTCTCCTATATATACCAAGGAGACATTTTCATTTTGAATCATCTTGTACTTGAACATTTAAGTGGGGTAAAGGGAGGTTGCCCCCTCGAAGAGGCTTATTATCTGAAATTATCTCTTCCTCAAGGCGTTGAGTACTTTTTTTGAGGTTTTTCTATGCTATATCAATATATTGTTCTTAACATATGGTATCAAAGCTCAAGGTCTTGGGGTTTCGCTGCTACATCTGAGACACCTTGGAATTTTTGCTATAAATTTGTTTCTACAATGTTTCAGAAGGAACTACTTGGAGGATATTTAGTAGACGGATCAAGGTACATTGGGTTAAAAATTCATCTCCTAAGGCCTTATAGTTTCGTAGATACAGCCTGTACAAGATAGGGTTCTGGAATCATCCTGAAATGATTCATTGCGGAATTTTCACTATAACAACGTTTTTGTAATGTTTCAGACCCTAAAATCTGGAGGCTATTTACAAAAATTAGTAAGGTATATGTGGTAAAAATTTCAGCTTCTGGGTCATCTTAAATTTGTAGATACACCCTGTGTAAGATAGGGTATCTGACTAGTCCTATTGACTAGTCTCAAGAAGGTGCTCTAGGTAAAACAATCATAACTTATTCCTAGAGTATCCAAATTGAGTGGGACTAGTTTCATTAGATCGTGGATAGTTTGTAGTATTTCTGGTGCGAGTTTCAGAATTTTATATCAATTATTTTGTGTGGGGAACGCTATATAAGTGAGATCTCCTGGAAAGGCCAAAAATTGGCAAGCTGTGGGGAAGTTACCGTAAATTCCACTTGGCACATCCAATTTTGATCAGACCTGTGGAATTGCAGAGAAGAAATATCAAATAACTACTTAAAATAAAGTTTCATACCCAGAAGGGCCAAAACTTGGGAGATACAATAGAAGAAATATTGTCTAGTAGAACCACCTCAAAATCAAGGTTCAAAAGTGATACTTGGCCAACATGCCACCAAAAAAGGGAACTTCTACACCAAATAAGCCTCCAGAAAATCCTACTTGGACTCTTGATGAAGGTGAAGAAATGCATAGGGACATAAATTGATGTAGGAGCATCATTGGAAAGTGCGCGGAGGTGGGACCACCAGACACGTGAGAGTTCCCTCGTAACTTCAAAACGTGACAATTCAACTAATTTTAGGATCCGCCTCCACCCTGCGCTGAAATTCATTTTCAGAGGCACGCTTGAACTGGCACCAGATTTTCCATTTGAAGCAAGTTTTTGAATTTTTAAATAGAGTAGAAGCTCCCACTTTGGCTCTAGAAAGTGATTGATATAAGATAGCATAGAATAAGATTTAGAGTAGGCAAGTAGCCAAAAGAGACCCTAAAAGATCTTTTGAGTTATGAAAAGTTTGTAAGAAGTGAGAGTAGGTAGGAGAGGAAGAAGAAGCAAGAAGGGAAGGAGTTGAAAGAGAATTGTGTTAGAGCAGAAACCCTCAATTCTGAAACAGCTGTAATCTCTATGTCTTTTGTAGCCAGTGGGCACTTTAATAAATAGAACATAATGGAAAAATTGATCCAAAGATGTTGTGCTTGGACTATGTGTGTTTTCCTGCTATTTTCTGTTTTATAAGTAAGTGGATCGAATTGTCAGTTGTTTTTCTAGTTTCAAATTGTTTCTCTTTATTTAGAGCTCTACAAGGTGTGCATTGAGCCAGAGGGATAAAACGTCGGATCCCGGAACTCGTTTTCTGGAAGGAGTGAATATATGGATCTTCGCAAACTTAGAAAAGTTTCTAAGTCAAAATCGAGTAAAATATCAGGACAAGGAACGCCATCGAGCGTTGGATCATGGTTAAGATTCCCGTAGGCCATCCGATCTGAAGGAAGGAGCGCATACTTTCACTCTAAAGATATCCAGGAGGAGAATCTGGAAACTCGAATGGACGGTGGAGAGTCCTCGAGGAGGAGTAATGAAATCCCGCAGACTGTTGGATCAGGAGGAGTTGCAAGGAGGTTAATGATGAGAGTTCATTGACGTTCATTTCGGGACTTCGGGACCAGGAGGTGGAAAGACAAGGGTTCTATCTTTCAAAATCCCGAATCATGAAATCATGAAATCACAATTCAATCAGGGCCATCAAACCCAGAATGATCTGGACCGTTGGTTCATTTCGGGATTTCAGGTACCGGGAGGTGGAGAGACAGAGGTTCTACCTCATCAGAACCCATAATTGCAAAATTATGAAATTGCGATTCGACGAGATCCGTCGATCCCAAGGGTTGTCATGAGTCGTCGATCAAGCGCCAAGGTACTTTAGCGTTTCGGCTTTTCAACATTTCGGCTACCGGAGATCCTAAGGAGCAAGGACATCCCTTGCATCCTGATTTCATGAAACACAAAATCCCGAAAGGAGAAGCGCAAGGACATTTCGGTACATTGGCATTTCGGCTATCGGAGGTCCTAAGGAGCAAGGTCGTCACTTGCGTCCTGATTTCACAAAATGCAAAATCCCGAAGAGGAAAGTGCCGGGATATTTTATTTCAGCATTTCGGGTACCGGAGGTTCTAAGGAGCAGGAACTCACCTCGCGCCCAGATTTCACGAAACATGAAATCTCGAAGGTAAACGCACTGGGACGTTTTAACTTCAATCAGTTCGGCTTTTTGGCTTTTCAGCTACCGAAACCTCCAAAGGGCAGGGACACTCATGGCATTGTGGTTTTGTGAAACGTGAAATCCCAAAAGGGAAAAGGCAACAGTCATTTCGGCTTTTCGACAACCAAGAACCCCAAGGGATAGAGACACCCTTTGCATCTCAATTTCGCGAAGTGCGAAATCCCGAAAATGAAAAGGCACGAGTATTTCGGTCTTTCGGTGACTAGGAATCCTAAGGAACAAGGATATTCATTGCATCCACATTTCACGAAATGTGAAATCCTGAAGGAGTGAGCACCGGGCCATTTCGACATTTCGGTTATCGGGAGTTTGGGAGACTAGAAGATGGGACACTTGATCTGTGGAGGCCCGATCCCTGATTAGCACCTTTCGACTTGGTGCTTGGTCACATCCCTTGGTTGTTTGTTGTGGGAGCTTACGGTTGGTACTGAAAACCGGCCAATGGAACTTTTGTAGGGGACCTGTGTATTTGTCCAAAAGGTTCCAAGTTGGAACCCGAAGAGCCGTTTCGGCTCCAGAAGTAGAATATCCTGACCGGTAGGTCGTGCATCCCTTAGGAGGGATAAGGGGTCTGGATCAGGTGGTATCAGAGCACAATTTTCGTCTGTAGATTTCAGGTGAAGGGGGGGAAAAGAAGGAGACAGAAAAACCTCGAAGTTGTACTCTGTGTGCGACAAACAATCAACACCATGCCCCCAAGAAGACAAGATCCACCCCTAGGCAACCGTGTTATAGAAAGGGAGATGCGAGAACTTTGTGCTCGATTGGAGACAATGGAAGCAACACAGAGGAGGGCACTTAACACTGGAGATGTCAGTGATGCAGAAAGTGAAGAATCTGAAGCTAAAGAAGCTATAGGAGAGGAGGTTGTAGAAGAACGGTTGCTGAGAGCAGTTTCCAGATTGGGAGGCAAAGCTAAGATAGAGGTTCCCATGTATGAGGGGAATCTAGATGTAGAGGAACTGTTGAACTGGATAAGGTCCATGGACAAGCACTTCGATTATGAAGATGTCAATGAGGAGAAAAAGGTAAAGCAGGCGGTCACCAAGATAAAAGGGCATACAACACTGTGGTCAGATGAACTACAAGCTGAGAGAAGAAGTAAGGGAAAACAGAGGATAAAGAGTTGGGACAGGATGGTAGCCAAGTTGAAGGCTAAGTTCATACCCAAGGACTACCAAATCAATCTGTTCAGGAAGCTACAGAACTTGAGACAGAAGGGGATGACAGTCAAGGAGTACACTGCGGAGTTCTACATGCTAAACATCACAACTGTGCAAAGGGAGAGAGACGAAGAAAAACTTGCCAGATATGTAAATGGATTGAGATATGAAGTCAAACTAAGTATGATGTAAGTAAATACTGTCGAGGATGCTTATCAGTTTTCACTAAAGGCAGAGGAGAAGCTGGCCAGAAAACAAAACCAGCGAGGAAGAGGCAAAAGCTCAGTCTCGATCAAGAACAAGGGGTTCAGCTAAGACAGAGCACATCAGTCTAAGGAGGAGGCTGAGAAACCCCACAAACACTTTGAACAAGGAGGAAGTTCATGAGGAAGACAGAATGGGGGAAGAAACTCTTCTAGAGGAAGAGGCAGAGGAGGAGTAAGGTGTTATAACTGTGGGAAGATAGGGCACATGTCTTGGGAATGCCCCGAGAAGAAAAAAGAAGGAGGAGAAGCTCACATTTCAGAAGCACAGTGAAGAGATGTTGAAGCAGAGGGAGCAGAGGATGGAGCATCCCTGATGTTGAGAAAATTTATTTTAAAACCAGAGGTAGAAATTGAGAAGCCAGTGCAGAGAAATAGTCTCTTCAGGAGAGCTTGCAAGACCAAGGACAAACTCTGCAAGGTGATCATTGATAGTGGAAGTACTGACAACCTGGCATCCACAGAGATGGTGGAGAAACTGGAGCTGAAGATGACTGAACATCCAAGGCCATACAAAGTCTTATGGCTGCAAAAGGGACACTAACTAATGATTTCTAAACAATGCTTGGTTGAAATTAAAATAGGAGGGTATAAAGATGAGATCCTGTGTGATGTAATTCCCATGGACGTATGCCACATTTTGTTGGGGAGACCATGGCATTATGACAGAAACATCATTCATGATGGGAGGAAGAATATGTACATGTTGGAGAAAAATGGTAGGACGCATATGTTGCTGCCAATAGAGGAGAAGAAAGCAAAGGAGGAAGCCAGCACAAGCATACTTCTCATGAGTGGGAAGGAACTCCTGAAAGAATTCAAGGGAGAACAGGAGATGTAGTTCATTGTGGTGAGAAATCCCAAAGTCATCCTTACGAGTACATCAGTAGATGATTTTCCTGAAGAAGTTCAGGAGCTGCTGGATAATTTTATGGATATAGTGGTGGATGAGCTGTCGAACTCATTGTCGCCCATTAGGAGTATCAGTCATCACATCAACTTGATAATAGGAGTGAGCCTGCCAAACAAGGCAGCGTACAGATTGACACCTCAGGAGAATGAGGAGGTGAGAAACCAAATCCAAGAGTTGTTGGATAAGGGTTTAGTCAGATAAATTTTGAGCCCATGTGCAGTACCAACTGTGTTGAGCCCAAAGAAAGATGGAGGATGGAGAATGTGCACAGACTCGAGAACCATCAACAAGATCACCATCAGGTACAGATTCCATTTACCGAGAATGGATGATTTAATGGATTGCTTAAGTGGAGCAAATTGTTTTTCTAAAATAGATCTGAAAAGTGGATATCACCAGATCGAGATGAGGGAAGGTGATGAATGGAAAACAACCTTTAAAACTAATGAAGGCATGTATGAGTGGTTGGTTATGCCGTTTGGCTTAACGAACGCCCCAAGTACTTTTATGAGGCTGATGAACAAAATTCTAAAGGATTTCATTGGCAAGTTTGTGGTTGTATATCTGGACGATATACTGGTCTTTAGCAAGACTAAAGAGGAGAATTTGAGGCACCTAACACTATTGATGAGGAGGCTACATCAGGAGAAGTTGTTGATCAATCTGAAGAAGTCCTCTTTTATGAAGACAGAGCTCATTTATTTGGGTTTTGTGATATCCTCGAATGAATTGAAGATGGATCCAGAGAAGGTGAAAGCGATCAGAGAATGGTCTTCACCAAGGAACATGTTTGAGGTAAGGAGATTTCATGGGTTAGCGAGTTTTTACAGAAAGTTCATTAGAGACTTCAGTGGGATTTGTGCACCAATGATGGATACAGTGAAGAAATGGCACAAGTCTTTTAAATGGATAGAGGAGGCTAAAAGGAGCTTCAATATACTAAAGGAGAAGATAACAGAACGACCGATTCTGATCTTGCCGAATTTCGGGAAGACATTTCAGGTAAGATATGATGCAAGTGGAGTTGCAATAGGAGTTGTTTTGAGTCAGGATAACAGGCCTATTGCCTATTTCAGTGAGAAGTTGAATGAGACTAAGAGTAAATACTCCACATATGACAAGGAGTTTTATGCCATCATTCAAGCATTGAAGAAATGGAGACATTATCTTATCCCAAAGGAGTTTGTCTTGTATAGTGATAACCAAGCTTTACAATTCATAACCCGACAAGAAAAACTAAATCAGAGGCATGCAAAATGGGTTGAGTTTATGCAAAATTTTACTTTTGTCATAAAACATATTGTTGGGAATGCTAACAAGGTTGTTGATGCATTAAGTGAGAGATGTTTAATTCTACAGGAATTCCAGGTGGAGACCTTGGGGTTTGAGCACCTCAAGGATATGTATTTTAATGATGCAGATTTCAAGGAGGCCTATGAAGCATGTACAAACCCTGTACTGAGAGATAGAAGTCAGTGGACAGAGTATATGGTTCAGGAAGGGTTGTTGTTCAAAGGAAGCCAATTGTGCATACCATGATGTTCAATGAGAGACAATCTTCTGAATGAGAAGCATAGTGGAGGGTTGGCTAGACACTTTAGCCACGATAAAACATTTTCACGGTTGAGCAGTTCATACTACTGGCTAGGTATGAGAACAGAGGTGATAAAATTTGTGAACAAATGTAGGATCTCTCAACATGCAAAGGGGAAAATATAGAACACTGGATTGTATCAACCATTGCCAATACCAAAGAGGCCTTGGGATGCAATAAGCATGGATTTTGTGTTGGGATTTCCAAGAACACAAAGGGGATTTGATTCCATATTTGTGGTGGTAGATAGGTTTTCAAAGATGGAACATTTCATCCCATGCCAGAAGACCAGTGATGCAACACATGTTGCAATTTTTTTTTTCAGAGAAGTTGTAATACTCCAGGGCCTACCCAGGAGCATTGTCTTAGATAAAGACACAAAGTTTGTTGGCCACTTTTGGAGGACATTGTGGAAGAAGATGGGGACAGAATTTTCCTTCAGCTCAGCTTATCACCCTCAGAAAGATGGGCAGACTGAGGTGGTAAATAGAAGTTTGGGGAATCTATTGAGAAGTCTGGTTACTAAACATCATAACCAGTGGGATCATATTCTACCACAAGCAGAATTTGCATACAATGAATCACCAAACAGGAGCACTGGAAGAAGCCCGTTCCAAATACTATATGAAATGCAACCCAGGGGAGTATCTGAGTTAAGAGACTTGGAATAGGGAGAGATCATAAGTGCTAGAGCAGAGGATTTTGTTGTTAAAATACAGAGACTCCATGGCCGGATCAAGGAACAACTACAGAGTTCTAGCCAGAAATACAAACACAAAGTCGATCAGCATCACAAGGAACTTCAATTTGAAGTGGGGGATTAGGTTTTGGCACATCTCAGGAAGGAAAGGTTCCCTAGGGGAACATATAAAAAATTGAAGATGAAGAAGATAGGACCCTGTAAGATCTTGAGGAAGTTCAATGCAAACGCCTATGAGATCGAGCTACCAAATGGGGTGGGCATTTCACCCATATCAACGTTTCAGACATGAACCCTTACAGGAAGGACGACGCAGAAGGCTCAGAAGATCAAGAAAAGATTCAGTGGGAGAAGCAGATGTCGGTGGTAGAGAAGCCGCAAATGGAGAAGATTCTTGATAAGAGGATTAGCAAGAAGACCAGAAGGAGGACTTATTTTGAGTATCTATTCAAATGAAAGGGACACCCAATAGAATATTCCAGTTGGGAAAATGAAGTTGTTATCCAGAAGCAGGGAAAATCAGTAGAAGATCTCATGGACAGGAGTCCATGAACTTTTTTCAAGGGGAGTATGATGCAGGAGCATCCTTGGCAGCACGCGGAGGTGGGACCACTAGACACGTGAGAGTCCCCCAAAACTTCAAAACGTGACAATTCAATTGATTTCGGGATCCGCCTCCACCCTGTGCCGAAATTCATTTTCAGAGGCATGCTTGAACCAGCACCAGATTTTCCCTTTGTAGCAAGTTTTTGAATTTGTAAATAGAGCAAAAGATCCCACTTCAGCTCTAGAAAGTGATTGATATAGGATAGTGTAGGATAAGATTTAGAGTAGGCAAGTAGCCAAAAGAGACCCTAGGAGATATTTTGAGTTATGAAAAGTTTGTAAGAAGTGAGAGTAGGTAGGAGAGGAAGAAGCAACAGGAGGGGAAGGAGTTGAAAGAGAACTGTGTTAGAGTAGAAACCCTCAGTTCTGAAACGACTATAATCTCTATGTATTTTGTAGCCAGTGGGCACTTTCATAAATAGAAAAGAATGGAAAAATTGATCCAAAGGTGTTGTGCTTGGACTATGTGTGTTTTCCTGCTATTTTCTATTTTATAAGTAAGTGGATGGAACTATGAGTTTTTTTTCCAGTTTCAAATTGTTTCTCTTTATTTAGAGCTCTACAAGGTGTGCATTGATCCAGAGGGAGAAAACGCCAGATCCTGGAACTTGTTTTCTGGAAGGAGTGAAGATTTGGATCTTTGCAAACTTAGAAAAGTTTCTAAGTCGAAATCGAGTAAAATCTCAGGAGGAGAAACATCATCGAGCGTTGGATCGTGGTTAAGATTCCACAGGCCATCCGATCTGAAGGAAGGAGTGCAGACTTTAACTCTGTAGATATCCAGGAGGAGAATATGGAGATTTGAACGGACGGTGGAGAGTCCTCGAGGAGGAATAATGAAATCCCATAGACCGTTGGATCAGGAGGAGTTGCGAGGAGGTTAATGACAACAGTTCGTTGACATTCATTTCAGGACTTTGGGTACCGAGAGGTGGAAAGACAAGGGTTCTGTCTTTCAAAATATCGAATCATGAAATCACGAAATAACAATTCAATCAGGGTCATCAAACCCAGAACAATATGGACCATTGGTTCATTTCGAGATTTTGGGTACTGGGAGGTGGAGAGACAGAGGTTCTGCCCCATCAGAACCCTGAATTGTGAAATTGTGAAATCACGATTCGACGAGAGTCGTCAATCACAAGGATTGTCGTGAGCCGTCGATCAAGCGCCAAGGTACTTCGACGTTTCGTCTTTTCGCCATTTCAGCATTTCGGCATTTCGGCTACCGGAGATCCTAAGGAGCAAGGACATCCCTTGCGTCCTGATTTCACGAAATGCAAAATCCCGAAAGGGGAAGCGCAGGGACATTTCAGTACTTCAGCATTTCGGCTATCGGAGGTCCTAAGGAGAAAGGTCGTCACTTGCATCCTGATTTCATGAAATGCGAAATCCCAAAGACGAAAGTGTCGGGATATTTTACTTCGACATTTCAAGTACCAGAGGTTCTAAGGAGCAGGAACTCACCTCGCACCCATATTTCCCGAAACGCGAAATCCTAAAGGTAAATGCACCGGGACGTTTTGACTTCAGTCATTTCATCTTTTCGTCTTTTCGGCTACTGAAACCTCTAAAGGGCAGGAACACTCCTTGCATCACGGTTTTGTGAAACGCGAAATCCTGAAAGGGAAAAGGCAATGGTTATTTTGGCTTTTCGACGACTGGGAACCCCAAGGGACAGAGACACCCTTTGCATCTCGATTTCGCAAAGTGCGAAATCCCGAAAAGGAAAAGGCATGAGTATTTCAGTCTTTCAGTGACTAGGAATCCTAAGGAACAAGGATATTTGTTGCATCCAGATTTCGTGAAACGCAAAATCCCAAAGGAGTGAGCACTGAGCCATCTCGACATTTTGGTTACCGGGAGTTTGGGAGACTAGAAGACGGGATTCTTGATCTGTGGAGGCCCAATCCCCGATTAGTGCCTTTCGACTTGGCACTTGGTCACAGCCCTTGGTCGTTTGTTCTGGTAGCTTACGTTTGGCGCCGAAAACTGGCCAATGGAACTTTTTTAGGGGACCCGTGTATTCGTCTGAAAGGTTCCAGGTTGGAACCCGAAGAGCCATTTCAGCTCCAGAAGTAGAAGATCCTGACTGGGAGGTCATGAATCCCTTAGGAGGGATAAGGGGTCTGCATCATAAATGAACTACAATAGAATATGGATTCAATGGAAGCTATGTTGGATACTAAGATGGATGGTTTAAAAGGGGAGATCATGGAAGTATTGAAACATTTTGTAACAGAGAAGACACCGGAAAGTGAAAATGCATCCCATGAATTTCATGATGAGGACACAAGGAATGTGAATGAAGAATGGAGAAACTCCAACTTTGGTTTGAAGACCAACCACGTTCCTAATATTGATATGAGGAAGTTTGATGGCAAGGACCCAATCACATGGATACTTCAGATGGAGCAATTTTTTGATCTCCATAATGTGCCACATACACAAAAGGTATGAATTGCTTCTTTATATTTAGAACCTAATCAATTTGTATGGTATCGATGGCTTTGTTCTCACAAATCACTTGTTACTTGGACAATTTTCACGGAAGAAATGATAGCACACTATGAGTATACAAGGAGCAACACCTTCTTTAGCCAATTGATAAATCTCAAGCAAAAGGGTTCAGTTACCGAGCACATTGAGAAATTCCAAAGATTGAATATAAAGGTAATTGATATTCCAGATGAGCACTTGATTGATGTATTCATAGGAACTTTAAAGGATCACATTCAACATGAGGTTCGCCTTTGGGAACCCAAATCATTGGAGAATGCATTTAAGGTGGCAAG
>ML778991.1:1272572-1321803 GCA_009831015.1 Picea engelmannii
TTTCTTGTTTGGGTACTCAATTGGCTCATAGCTCATCTTATCATCCTCAATCTGATGGACAAACCGAGATAGTGAACAAATGTCTGGAAGGCTACCTTCATTGCTTTGTCTCTGATAAACAAACACAATGGTTCAAATGGTTATCCTTGGCAGAATGGTGGTATAACACTTCCTTTCATACTGCAACAAAAATTACACCATTTATGGCACTTTATGGATACCACCCTCCTTCCATCATTTCTTCTCTAAAAGAAAAATCTAACGTTCAAGCAGTGGAATATCACATCGAGAATCAACAACAAGTTCTCCAAATCTTAAAGGACAACTAGTTCTCCAGATCACATCGAGAATCAACAACACTTGTCTCAAGGGGAGGGGCATGTTAAGCCCTAATGTTGGCTCATTACCCCTTAATTGGGGCATATTAGATTAGTAATGTTATTTTATTTATGTCGGCTTTAGGCCATTAGTTGTAATTATACCTCCTAGTCTCCTATATATACAAGGGAGACATTTTCATTTTGAATCATCTTGTACTTGAACATTTAAGTGGGGTAAAAGGAGTTTTCCCCCTCGAAGAGGCTTATTATCTGAAATTATCTCTTTTTCAAGGCGTTGAGTACTTTTTCTAAGGTTTTTCTATGCTATATTGATATTTGGTTCTTAGCAGTTTTTCCAGGAATTTGACTTTGAAGTAATTGTCAAACCAGGGAAGTTGAATGCAGGACCTGATCACCTATCAAGGATCACTAATGGAGAAGAGCCTATGAACTTAGAGGACAACTTCCCTGATGCACAGTTGTTTTCAATCCAAGTAACTGATGAGTATTTTGCTGACATCATTCAATACTTGAGTACAGGGACCACGCCACAAGAATTAAACACTGCGCAGAAGAAAAATCTGGTAGTCTGATCTACTGACTATCAATTGATTGCATGACACTTATATCATATGCATGCAGACAACATATTGAGAATATGTGTACTAGAACATGAAAGAATTAGGATTTTAGCAGAGGCCCATAAGGGAATAGAAGGAGTACATTATGCAAGAAAAGCTACCACATAGAAGGTATTGCGTGTAGTACTATGGTGGCCAACCTTTCACAGAGATGAAAAACACTACTGCCAGAGATGTGATGTATGTCAAAGGGTTGGTAAACCTAATAGACTGGACGAGAAATTATAAGACCACAAGTAACCTTGTAGGTATTTGAAAAATGGGCAATAGACTTTGTAGGACCAATTAACCCACCAACAAATAGGTCAGGAGCAAGGTATATCATTAATGCGAGAGAGTATCTGACGAGATGGGAAGAAGCAGTACCGGTAAAAGATTATAGTGCAGAGACAACAACACACTTCCTATTTGAGAAAGTGATCACTAGATTTGGATGCCCAAGGATTATGATGAGTGACCAAGGCACTCACTTCATTAACAATACTATTAGGGATATGACCAAAAATTTTGAATTCTATCATCAAAAGAGTACACCATATCATCCTCAAGAAAATGGAACAGTGGAAGCCTTTAGTAAGATCCTAGAGAATGCATTGAAAAAGATCTACAATGTCAAGATGGATGATTGGGATGTGAAGATACTAGCGGTACTATGGGAATACAAGAATACATGCAAAAAGTTGACAGTGAAGACACCATTTAGGTTGGTATATGGACAACAAGCAATGGTGCCATTAGAGTTTTTGGTACCTAGTCTACACGTAGCAGCAATCACCAACATGATAGAACAAGGTGCAATCAAAGAATGGCTAAGTCAGCTGATGGAAATGGAGCAAGATAGGATCCTAGCAGGATTTCAACAAGAGGTACAGAAAGGTGGGGACAAATATTGGCATGACAGACATATTAAAAGGAAGAGTTTCAAGGAAGAAGACCTAGTCTTTGTATATGATAGTAAATTTCTTCAGCACCCAGGAAAATTCAGAGTACATTGGTTGGGACCACATGAAGTGAAAATTGTCATAGATGGGGGAGTTGTACATTTGAAGGATTCAAGAGGTACATAACTCATAGGATTGATCAATGGGAGTCGATGAAAACTCTACAGTGACAGTCGACCTCCTAGTACTTATAAAGTTACCACGCAGTAAAAAAAAAAAGAGAGAGAAAGAAGGGAGTTAGCACGATGAAAAGAGAAAAGTTTGCATGCAGCATAATACTGACACACTACACACCAAGGAAAGGTGATATAGAACAAATCTTGTGCGCAATGAAAAATCCCAGTGTGCCAAAAAAAGGACCAACGGTCAGAAAAAGGAGAAAATTTGAAAAATGGTGGTTACAGCAAAAAGGCACCAACTGGCGGCGTCTTTCAAATTGAATGCCAAGTACTCTTGAAGATCTTTCAAATTAATCCCACCAACTGGTAGCGTCTATCAAATTGAATGAAAATTACTCTTGAAGTGCTTTTGCATTAATCGCGCCAACTGGCAACATCGAGGAAATTGAATGTCACGTACGTGGGAAGCGCCATTTCATTTATATCACAACTTGGGTAGATTCTCTAAGAATATTCATGACACTTGCTATATAAGGAAGGCACATGATAAAGATAAAACTTATTTTGAAATTGTGAAATAACAGAGAGATACAGAATATAGAGAAAAGAGTGATTTAGCAAAAGATATAAAGAAAACCAGTTCGACAGAAATCACCCTTAACCACCATGTCACCACCCAAGTTTGGTGCGTCGAGCCAGGCTAGCAGGAAACCTCTAATCCACCATAGATCACCACAACAAACATAGGGAACTGAACATGAACCTACTTAGGTCGTGAAATTCGTGAACCTGGACGCAATTTCCTCACCCCATATGGAACCAATGAGCCCCACACCCATGGTGGAGGAAGACCAACAAAAAATAGCAGTTGGCATGGATGTTAACATACATGGAACCGGATAGGGCCAAGTAGTGCAGACCTCCTTCCCTCAGGCCAAGATCTGTGCAGGATCTTCTCTAAATCTCAACAAGGGTTAATTAAACTCCTTGCCAAAGCTCGCAAAGGATTTCAGGTCTCTCGAAATGGGGAGCTTCGAATACTATGCCCTGACCCTTGGCAATAATCGAAACGCAAAATGAAAATGGGCTAAGGTGTAAGCCCTCTCTTCATCCCCTTTTCCTATGGGACCACAACCAAGCCTTATGTAGGCACCTTTCACAATTCGTGACTTCGCGAGTTGGAGCACCAACTTCTTGTTCCCTTCCCTTGCTAATCCCTGAAACAAGTTCCGTCAATGAAGGTTGACTCTACCCAAAGCGAAGGGCACGCACCACCTGTCACTTCTGCTTTGTTCTTCTCACGAGTTGAGTTCTTTCCACCTGTCCACAAAGATTTTTTGGCTTTCACGACTCAAATGGGCAACCAACAGTTATTCCTCTACCTCTATGTATCCCCAACTCTAAAATCATACCTTCGATGAGATCGACAACTGCATGCCTCCCTTGATCCAACGGTCCCAATATTTTTGTGGTTTTGTGAACTGGGAGTTCACGACTCTCGACCCCAAAATCACTTGTCCCGCCAATCCCTAAATTCCTAAAATGTGAATTTGCACAAGATCCGACGACTCTCATTGAATTTGATCCAACAGCCACTATCTCTATTGAGCTTATGGATGATGGAAAAGACACTCGCTTTAACCCCTTTACTTCTTTGCAATATCCAATGGCTCTCGGGTCTTCGGCGCTTCTCCACAAAGTGTTCCCACCGTTCGATTTCACACTTGATAATCCCTTTCATGATTTGGGAATTAGAGTGACCAAGGATTTTGGCCTACACTCCAAACTTACAAACCCCAAATTCACGAAATGAACTAACGGCTCAAACCGACCATGATTAACGGTCCACATTGATTCTTCATATCTGGGTGGTGGGTTCATCTGACTTCTAACCACCTTACAGCTCCTATGGATCCAACAGTCCTCGCGATTTCGCGAGTTATCCATGGAGAATTATGACCGCCTGATTCACTTCTAAATGAATTATGCCCAAACGAATCGGTGTTCTTCCTCCTGAACTTGACTTCTATGATATGATTTCGAACTTCGTCTCCCTTTGACCACTTCAAAGGTTAAATTCCTCCTAAGATTTCGCTTGTAAACTCAAGCTTCCAAAAGGATCCCTACACACACTCCTTGTGGCAACTTCCAAATAACCTCTGGTTATTTGAGTCTTCGACCCTGCGTACTCTTTGCAACAATAGTCTCTCAATCTTCCTTCTGGATTTGTAAAACCCAAGACTTCACTCGGCTGGCGCACACCTTGCACGACTCTTATGTCTGTAAAAATGCAACCTGAATCTCTTATGAGAGTTCTGATATGAAACTTAGAGTCTGGTCGACGCACTCCTTGCGTACCCTCCACTGCACTCTTTGCAGGAGTTCTCAGAAAGAGAAACAATTGAAACTCATTCTTCCCTTACCGGAATTCAAACATTCAACATAGAGTTCCAAAACCTACAAACACACATAGCATTGAAATAAATGCATACAGAGAATACAAACAAGCCTACAACATACCATTTAACAAGTGGTTCCAACAACCATAACAAACACATAGATTTGTGTTACACATGGTTTTGGTCACTCTGGTGATGTCTCTACAATGATGTATTTAGGCTCCCAACAAGGAATTTTTGCCTGAGAAAAATGATTGTTGTCTTCTTCCAAAAACACATTTTTAAAGTGAGTTCGCAGGCTGCCTATGTATTAGGGTGCGAGAATGCTTGATTCTCACAGGCCACCCACACTTAGGGTGTGAACTATTCATAGGCTGCTCTATAGGTAGGGTGTGAACCTGTTTTTAAGCTTAGAAAAGAGAAGAGGTCACGAAGGTTCTAGAAGGGGATCTTCTAGAAAATGAGTTGGCATTCGTATGGTTGGAATTCTACTGACTTCTCAGATTTGGTGGGATCATCCTCATCCATGTAACCATATCTCCTTCTCCTATATATTGAAAGGTTTCCCATGGAAAAGGTTAAGCAATATTGAATGAAGAATTGGTGAAAGAATTGTGTGAGGAACTCTGCTTGAATAGAAGATTGAAGACCCCATTAGGCTTGTCAAGTTGTGTCATATCCTCTTCATGCAATTGTAGAGCAAGTGTGTGTGTTGGAACCAAGGGTCACTGAAAGGAAGCTTGTGACATCAAGGTGATCAGGTTGTAATCTTCTACTTTCATTTAATATGATACAGAGGCGTGTCCCTTTCCCATAAAATCACTATTATTTTATTGCGTAACTCCTTGATCATATGCATAAGTTGACATTGAATATACTTTGTTATCTTCACTTCGGTTGGTTTGTGTTGTCTTGGACTTGATTGCACGAGAGCACCGGAGCGAAGCGGGAACAACAAAGACTTAAGGAAGCGATCTAAAGGTATGTCACATGTTCCTCTCTAATAGTAGATTCAATGATTACAACTTAGGGAAAGAGTAGTGTCCTGTCTTGTTTTGTTCTATATCCAAGTGGATCTAGGGAGATCTCTTAGTGTCTGCACCTACCGATTTGTCCGATAAAAAAATTGGCAACTCCACTGGGGATCATACCCATTTTTAGTGGTTTTTATTGGTTTTTTCTTGGCCATTTTCTCTTAACCTACCATTTTTCATTCCTATCAACCTCTGAGTCTTAATGAGATCCTCACTGACTCCCTGGGTCCAGAAGTTCCCTCATAAATATTGTCCTTTTTCCAAATTTTGCTTGTTTTCACACCTTCTTGCACTACACCCTTTTGTAGCCTGTGAGAATCACTTGAGTTCGCACCCTAGTGTTCAGTCCAATTCGAACCTCTCGTAGTCAGCCTGTGTCTAGCCTACGAGAATCCTTGATTCTCACACTGTAACCCACTGCCAGCCTATGAACCCACTTGCAAAAATTTTGGATTAAGTATTTTTGTGTCCTCAGATGCCCAAATTTGTTTGTGTGTCTAGGAAGAACTTCTCTGGCCAGTGATTGAATGTTTCTTGGCTTCAGATCTCATGAACGATTAGTTTTCGGAAATCGAAATCTCTTCTTGTTCATTTTTTCTCGATTTTTACCTCTTGACCTTTTTCTTCAAACAAGGGTATAATCTCCAATCTTAGAATCTGAGTGCTTGTTTGGTTAGGAGCCTGTGATTGGTTTAAAATTTGAGATTAATTTTCTTTTTCAATTGCTTATTACTTGGAAATTTGTTACCCATTTGCATTTGAAGAGACTAGTTTTGTCAGTTTGTTATTCTTGTCTTCATTGAAAGATCCATTTGGGGTGTTTGTTGTGCATTCATTTTTTCGTTGGTTGATTACTTTTTTTTAGTTCCATCTCTGTTGTTTGGTTTCTAATAAAAATTAAAGACATTTCCTTTCTTTTAAGCAACTTTTTATTCGAAAATATTGGCATTCAAGTATTGAAAAAGCACGAATAGAGAATTTGCATTGCTCATGATTGTTTGATATTGCATTTTAAAGAAGATCATACATCGTAGTTCATGTTGTTCCAAAAAACTCCTCTTTGCCTCCTGTAAATAGGATTCATCGAACAAAAATTTGTATCTTTCATTCCTACTTATGCATTGTTGGGTCAGAGTCTCACACAACATTGGTTTCATCTCCATCTCCTCTTGAGTAACAACAGCCTTTAATAATATTGCGCAACTTTAAAATTCAACTAGTAACTTTTCTAGGGCTCTTTTACACCAACACTAGCTAGGCTAGAGCTTTGGAATAGGCAGTGAGACACACTCTCCAAAGAACAAAACACACAATAGTACTTGTGATAGGGAGTGTCAAATTCCATTTGCAACATCTTGTACTGGGAAACCCTTCTCACACAAGGGTCAAACCTGAGGTCGCATCAAGATTGATAGAGTTACTCACCCTGCTTTGTTGATATCGGTGTAGAGATTGAAAGTATTACGGGGGTCACTTGAAGGTATACCCACAATGATGAGTGGAAGCCTCTCAGGCTGATTTTGGGCCAGATACCCTGCCCTTGCATGTGGATCAGACTATCGATTATTCCCCCAGGCATTATTTTTGTTGGTGGTAACCTTAGTAGCCCATCTTTTTAGGGTCTTACACAAGGTAACTGTGAAGGGGAAAGTCTTCACAGTACCTGGAATCGACGTTTCCCAGACTCACTCAGGCTCCTTGGAGGGTATACCCATGATTATGTGTGGGAGCTTGCACTAGGGTGTAAATCCATTAAGCAGGTCGTCAAAGTAACTTTTCCACCCTAGCCCAGCCCCTTCTTGTCTTGTCGTTGCGACGTTGGATTTCATCACCAACTAGCGAACTTGAAATTAGAAGGTCTTGTTTGTTTGGTTTTGCTTCCTAGATTTTACTAGCACATGTTGTTTGTCTACCCAAGTAGGCCATAGAATTTCTTTTGTAATATTCTAACTCGATCACAATTGACCCTCCATGTCGTTCACGTAGAATGCAAGGCTTACCCCCAGAAAATCTAGAAAGCTCTCAACCCTTGCCTACCAACTCACTGGAGGGCTCTCCTCAATGGAGTGAAGTCTAAGATGTCACCACTCCACAAGTGGAAAGAACTAACTCTCTAGAATGGTTCCGAATTTCCAATTCCCGAGAGGACTTTCGACTTCATACTGACTCCGAGAGACATATTGTGCGAGTGAATTCTTTCGAAGACTTAGTTGTTCAGTCTTCTGGATCATCAACTGGACCTTTCCTAGGACCTGAGGGTCAAGATCCTTTTTGGACTACTGGAATTTTTAGACAGGATCTCTTTGGCTCAGGAGCAGGCATTGATATCACTGTCTCACCTGAGCTACCTGAAACATCTGATCCAGACGCAATACCTTTTACTACTACTTATTACTTTCTTGGTACAGAAACTCCACCATCTAGCCACATCTTGATCAAGGACTCCTGCACAAATAATGTCCAGGACTCCTGGTGGTTCCACTCCTTCTGGGCACCCTCCTTCCGGTTTCATTCCGACACTTCCTCCACCACCTTTCAGAGGACCTCTTTCATCCTCTATCAGAGGCATTGATCCTAGTGGCACCATTCCGTCATTCACACCTAATTATCAGATTCTTGTTGGTGGACAATTTCACCAAGGAGGCCACACCCAATCCCCTTTTGCGGGACAAATCCCAATTGGGAATCAACCCCCGATTGGAGGGAAACCCCCACCAACCCTACCCTATGGACAAAACATACCTTCATCCTTGGCCCAGTATTGGAATTATCTTGTTCAACATAATCCTTTCTCGACTGGGGGGCACCAGCCTCAAGCTAGCTCCGTCATCCCCCCTAGCATAGGCCAACCATACCCAGGCACGTCTAATCCTATTTGGGGCTCGAACGCTCAACCCCACACCCTTGTTCAAGGGTACAACCCTATGAATTACTTGCCTCCACACCAACAACCGAACCTACCTCGATCTTTGCATTATATGAAAACTCCTTAAGGTCCCACTGGTTTACCGACGGGACTCCCTCTCCAAAGTCACCAGTACCTGCATGTGAACAGACAGTTACCCTTCTTAGCCACCTTGGACCTACCTGATCTATCAAGGATTTTAAATGATATGATCCATCACTCTCCTTAATGGCCCACCATATCGGCCAAACTACCATATGACATCCCTAAATTCGATGGTAAACCAAGAGAGGACCCAAACAATCATGTAATGACTTTTCACCTTTGGTGCTCATCCAACTCCTTGATGGATGACTCTATTTGCTTACTCCTTTTTCAACAAACCCTCACAGGTTTCGCCGCGAAGTGGAATATAGAATTACCATGAGGCTTCTTCACTGACTTCAACACCCTCGCTATATCTTTCCTCACCCATTTCCAGTTATCGATCCGCTACGAAACAGGAACCGAGATATTGAGTTCTTTCAAACAAACCAAATCCACTCATATCTCCGATCACATTCATGAGTGGCGACGGAGACAACATCTCATCAAACTCGAACTTTCCAATCAGTTGTTGGCATAGTGGTTCACAAAATCATTTGTGAATGACATCACTCATGACATCGCCATGGGTGGAGTTGTCACGGAGGAACATGAAATCAGTCATCCCAATACCTAGACCTCGTTTACTCACAAATGGGTACTCTTTACGACTTGCTTCTTGATGCATCTCGTCCTTCTACTTCTACTACTTCAATCAATCCTATTGCTTCTCATGTAGCTGGCGGTGTGATTGGCACCTTCCATTCCCAACCTCATTCCTTCCAAACCCCTAGCAACAACCACAAATCCATTTCTTATAATGTTCAAAATGCTTCATCTCCTACCCCTCCCACCAGCAAGACTTATGAGGCAAATTATGTTCAATCTACCCTCGCCGGCAGAAATAAATCCAAAAGAGGAAAGGGTAAGACAAAGGAGGATAAAAATAATCCACAAATTGAGAAAACCAAAATTCCATCTGTCGACGATAGGGATAAGCGCAAACCCCAATACCCTTGTCTTATCTGTGGTGATGATCACTACATGAAGGATTGTCCACGAAGAGGCGAGGTTACTAAGTTCCTTCAAAGGACCACGAAACCCCCCACTCCAGTCGTATTGTCACAACCCTTTCCCTCTCAACAACAGGCCCAATTGGTCATTCATGACCAACCTTCCCCCTCCAATACATCCTATTTATTAATGTGTACCAGTGATTCAAAGAAGAATGACATCACACTTACCACTCGAGCCAAAGATTATTCTTCCTCCAAAGAGAAGGTTGATGCGATATTGCCTTCGTCGGTCCAAAATTCTCCCACGAATCCACCTACCAATGATCCTCTTCATCTCGAACGAATGAGCCTAGATACAGTTCTTCACCCTCCCCCAAAGGGTGTTGTTCGAAAATTGGCTTTCAATCCTCATGCCCGTGCTGCCCAGAACTATAGCATTGTCGAAGATCTGGCCCAGGAACTGTCCGCGATGTCAGCCCTCAAAGTCCTTTAGAGTTGTCCTATACAACGGAAGGCACTGTTGAAATCTATTGGTGGAATCAACCCTACGAATACGAATTTAATAATTTTGGAAGATCACATTCCAAGGTTATCCCCTCAACTCACATTCCAAATACAAGTTATTGTCTCCGAAAAAAAACATTTGTAGAATAGTTATCAATGAGGGTGCCTCGACGTGTGTCATGTCTCTTACCTGCTGGAAAGCCATCGGCTCTCCTCCTTTGATTGAATCCCACAACATGCTCAAAGCCTTCAATGGCTCTGTTTTTGAGCCTTGCGGTTTCCTCCCCTCGTTGCCTTTTACATTAGAAGGAAAAATGGTCCAAGTTGAAGTAGAGGTCTTTGACGCTCCTCTCAATTACAACCTTCTACTTGGTCGTAGCTAGATTGATTCCATGCATGCAGTTGTGTCGACTCTTTTCCATGTCGTGTGTTTCCCACATCAAGGAAAAGTGGTTATTGTCAACCAAATCGCCTTCTTTCACTCTAATGCATGTACCGACAACATACCGTTCATTTCCAAAACCCCCCCTAGATGTGAGAATGTCGGTGTGGATCTTCTTAAAGATTCCTCTTTGATGGGAACTTTCCCCATCCTACCACCTGATGTTCCACACCTGTTTGTCACCTCAATCAACATGATCCCCACCTCTGTTCACGAGACCCCTGATTCTTATGATCCATGGAGGGTACCCAACCCCGACGATCATCTTCGTTACGGCGATGAAATGCCTTTGAGTCCGGTTGAATCCGCTTATCAATCCATTCAATCAGCAACCCTTGATTCCCCCTCTCTTGGTGATTTATCTCTGGATCCATTTTGCGTTATTTTTCCCATGGATGAGATGATTATGTATGTCATGTCCATGGAAGACACCCCTTGGGACGATGGACATCATTGTTCCATTTTCTTCCTGGAACAACACACCATCGAGGGTTACCAACATATCTCGACCCTGTCGACCGTGGTCGTCATTTCTATCATTCCTGAGTCTACACACAATGTTTTTTACAAAGGGAACTTAAGTAATATCTCACCCACTATCCCCCTCGACATATCCATAAAACCTAGAATTGTCGAAAATGTGCATATAGGAGCTTCATGTTCCCATGACGAAGTTGTCACCTACAAGTCTCTTTTCAAATAATTTTGTGGCGTATTCGCCTGGAGCTACGAAGAAATGCAGGGTATTGACCCCGCCATTGTAATACATGAGATTAAGACATGCCTAGACGCTAAACCCATCCAGCAACATCTTCATCTGGTCCACCGACATAAAGCGACCACTATCAAGCTTGAAGTTGAGAAACTTATTAAAGTTGGCTTTATTTACCCTGTGGCTCTAATTGACTGGGTTTCCAATCTTGTTCTTATTGATAAGAAACAAGGCACCATCCACGTGTGCATTGATTATAGGGAGATTAAAAAAGATTGTCCTAAAGACAAATTTCCTACCCCCTTCGTTGACCATATCTTCGACGACTGTGCCAGAAGTGAAATCTTCTCCCTGATGGATGGTTTCTCCGGATATAATCAAATCAATATCGTACCTGCGAACCAACACAAGACTGCCTTTATTTGTCCTTGGGGCACGTTCTCCTACCGAAAACTCCCATTCGGTTTAAAGAATGTTGGCGCAACTTTTCAGCGTGCTATGTCTTATGCCTTCCATGATATCAATCATATTGTGCAACCATATATCAATGACTTACCCGCTCATTCCATGCATCGGGTAGATCATCCAATACACCTCTGTGCCATTTTCCTTCACTATCGGTTTTACCATATACACTTGAATCCCTACAAATGTGTTTTCTGCGTAGAATCTGGCTGACTTCTGGGATTTATTGTTTCACGTTAGGGGATCCAGGTAGATCCTTTGAAGGTCGAGGCGATTCTCAATCTTCCTCCTCCTTCCTCACTTCGCCAGTTGCAAAGTTTTCAAGGAAAGGCAAAATTTCTTCGTCATTTCATCCCAAACTATTCTAAGCTAACTCTTGGATTTACACAACTGCTCAAGAAAGGGTCCGAGTTAGTATGGGGTACCACTGCCAACAAATATTTCAAATCTTTGAAACTATCTTTGACATGTACCCTACTACTCTTCCCACCTGATTACAGTCGAGATTATTTCCTCTACCTCACAGCCTCAGACTATACCATCGCTATGGTTCTCATCCAGGAGGATGATTCTCATGACGAACATTGTCAGGCTGATGTATTAACGATTTTAATTACCTGAAAACACTAAATTGTCAAACCAAGGTAATTAAACTTAGAGCTGCTACACTATATGTGCTGGTAAGATTCTAACTTCTACCTAAATGTTATTTTGAGAAGAAAACATAAACTTACTCTTATAAATTGAATCCTAATGATTATCTTAAAACTGATCATATCTTGTCTATTTAATCAATGGAAACAATTCTAAGTTAATCAAATGTATTCCTATTCCTTATCCAAAGAAATCACCCAAGGCTATCTACCATTAAACACCTAATCAAAACATCTATCTGAACCATAAAAGACAGAACATTTTAAAAACCTCTTATTTAATCTAAATACCAAGTAGTTCTAAATCTATCAAAGGTGAAACTAATAAGTGTCCTATTTTACCCTACAAATATTGGAAGCTTCCTTTAACCAGACCATAAGCAAGCTACCTTAACAAAACATAGTGAATCTAAACTCAAACTATCTTCAAATCATAATTAAACTAGAAACTGGAAAACAGAGCGAATCTAAACTAATCTAAGAGAGAGCTTAATCGATACTTGGTTCATTCCTCAAATTTTACAATGGAAAATAACTCATTCCAACATTCAATGATTTATAAGATAATATCAAACTGATGATGAATTAAATGAAAATGATTAAGTCATAATTTAGCAAAGCAACTTCAAGTTAAAAATGATTCACACACAGATTCTAAAACTAGAAACGAACTAACTATACTACAGAAAAGAGAAAGCGAAATGAACCTGTTGGAGGGCCCAACCAAGAGGTGCAATCACCCTAAAATGAAACCAGAGCTAACTCAAATTACTCCATGCATAACTGTATCATTCCTCATGCTCCATAATTCGCAAATAAACTTAAGTCATTTAACAGAAAATGATGTAACACATAGAAATTGTATTAACAGTAATGCCGCATAACACAATATATCATAACCACCATTTTATGGAGAGAGATCCGAGTTTATATAGATACTCCAAAAATAGTCTTGAACATAGGTACATTTAATTAAGAGAATCTTAGATCTGAAAATGACTCAAAGTTAGTTAAAACTAAGTTTACAGCTTCATGACACGAAGTGTCAAGAAGCGTGAATCACAAAATAGAGATAAGCATCATAACGAACGGTTCTATAATTCTGCTTTGAGTCATCACATTCTGTTCTTTCGAAATTAAATTTGAGATTTGAAATCTGAGCTATGACTCAATCAATCATATGAATCGGGATTGTCATTCCAAGCTGGCAATGTCGTGCAAATCTTTGACATCTCCACTAAGTGCAAGCTAGAACCTAGTACTGATAAATCTGTTTCAAGGAGACAAGTACCTAACTCATTCCACATTAGTATCAATATTAATTTAAAGCATCAAAATACATTAAAAATCACTTAAATCATATGAATACCTTGAATAGCTCCATTTAGGGAAAAATGATGTGAAATGTATCAAGGTGAGGCCAGAAAGGAATGATACTAGATCTGGAATGGGGGTATATCTGACATGATATAGGCAAAAATGTGGTCAAAATTGGAGACTAACAAACATGTCATCTATTACTTGATTTGAAGTCTTACGACTACCGAAACCAAGTATTTACATGTGGAAAAATTGGCCTTGGCAGTCGTCCAAGCAGTTCAACGTTTCTAGCACTATATCTTCTCTCACAAAACTACAGTAATTTCTAACTGCAACCCTATGCAACACATTCTTACATGCCAACTGCTAGGGGGAAAATACTCCAAATGGATTGTGATACTCTAGGAGTTTGACTTAGAATTCGAACGCGCTAAGTCCAAGAAATCCATAGTGTTTGTTGAGTTGATATGAGACCTTCCCTGCCCTGAGATGGAAAATGTAGCAACAGATTCATTTCCCGATGAATCTCTTTTCCTGATTAGTTCCGATGACCTTTGGTACGGAGATATCGTCATATATCTCCAAACCCAGGCTTTCCAGCCCAATTTCTCTAGTACTGACCGCCATCGAATACACTACCAATCCCGTCAGTATATTATCCTCGGTGATACTCTTTATCGTCATGGGATTGACTCCGTTTTTTGACGCTACCTCACTTTTGACGAAGCCGAGAAAGCCCTCAATGACTGCCACTTTGGAGCCTGTGGTGGTCACATGTCTGGGTATGCTACTACCCAAAAGATATTGCGTGCAGGATATTTTTGGCCTTCTTTATTCAATGATTATATAATTGATGTCCAAAAATGCCATGCCTGCCAAACCTACAACAACAAAATACGATCACACCCTGTGGTTTCCGTTGGTCCTTTTGTGAAATGGGGTATCGATTTCATGACATGTCACCCTCACTCAGTCGGGGGGCATGGTTCCATTATTGTAGCCATATATTACGTTACTAAATGGGCGGAGGTGATGCCAACATTCGATGATACTGGAAGGACCGCCACATTATTCATATTCAATCACATCTTTGCTCATTTTGGTGATCCTCAGGCTATCATTACTGATCATAGTAGCCACTTTAGAAATTTCATGATGTCGAAACTCACTAAAAAGTTGGGTCTTCGCCATGAAAACTAGACACCCTATTACCCACAAGCCAACAACCAAGTTGAAGCAATAAACAAGGTCCTCAATACCATGCTTCGACGAATGATAGGGATTCACAAGATGAGTCATCACATGATGTTGTTGACACAGAAACAGACCCACTCATCCCTCCGGTCGACATTCGCTTCACAGGATCGTTCGATTTCACCTTTGAGCCGAAGTGACTCTTTTGATTCTCACTGGAATCTCTGTTAAAATCGATCCACAGGTCCTTTCGGAAACTCCCCTGTGCGAACAGCACTAGGCGCGAGATCCTTTATCCCCAAGTGACCACAATGGTTGACCAAGGGCCTAACCCAAAGTCACTTGTCGCAACTCGCCACTCGTGAGTTCGTGAGTCGAAGCTCTCGACTCCCCATTCTCAATCTTGCGATACCTGAGATGTCGATACGGGTATAGCTCCCTTCCCTGTCAGCGTCCTCCGCACGTGACCATAGGCTAATCTAAGTCCTAGCTCCCGTCGCAACTCACAACTTCGTAAGATGAAGGGTTGAGCCTCCGTGCTCCTCTGGTGTGAACCTCTGAGACTTGAAAGTCAGCGAGGGTTGACCTCCTTTCGCGATTCTCACAACTCACCACTTCGCGAGTTGTAGCATCGAGCTCCTATGCTCTTGTCTCGCAAATCCCTGAGATGCAAGAAGTCAATGGAGTGTTGACTCCTTTCTTCAAGTGACGCGTGTCCACCTATCAACCACGTGGGCCACACCTTGTGGTTTTTCCATGTGTCCACACTTGTGCCTTGGCTCTCAGCACTTCGCAACTTCTGATGTCGAGACAAGATCCTCTCAACTTTCGAACCTCCGAATGCGTGATAGGCGATGAGGTTCTGATCCAATGGTCCTCCGCGACCTGGATCCTACAGTTGTCCTCACTCCTCGCAATTTCACCCCTCGCGACTTGGAGCACCCAACCTTTGGGTTTTTGCCTTGCGAGCCTCCGAGTTCACGAGATATGAAACCTAGAACTCTTCGGCACTTCCGTTGATCCTTCGATCGCTGCCACCTATAATCCTCAGACGGACGGTCCTAATCCTCTTCGCGACTTTGCTACTCGCGAAGTCGAAAGACTTCCTCCTCTAAACTCCAATGTCTGAATCCCCGATATGGGTGATCTCGTGACACATGTCCTCTTTCCAAAAAACGGCTCAGATCAAATTTGTGACTTCACCACTCACAAAGTCTAGGCGCTCACCTCTGTGAGTCCCGGTGCCCGAATCTCTGAAACAGACGATTCTGTGACATGCATCCTCCCGTAGATGGACGGCTCAGATAAAATTCTTTCCTTTTCGAGGTTTCGCCGTGGAGTGTCCCGACCTTTTGTCAGCAAGACCTCTGAAATCCTGAACACCGATATCCTGATACAATACTTCTTCAGGACTTTCACCTCTACTCTGTTGTATGAGGGCTTAACTCCCTAGCAACTCCTAATAGATATAACGGTTGTCGGGTTCTATGGCGAAGATCTGATGGTTCAGATCATCTCTCCTGTGTGCTCCTCCTGTGCTACCTCCTGGACATAGAAGCCTTTAACTGTCTAGATATCTTCTCGGCTGATCCGACGACAGCTATTGCTCCTCCCGAGCTTTGGCGCTTTTATTCCCGAACTTGGAAGAATTTCCAAAGGTTCAAAGGCCTCGACCTTTGCCTATTTTTACTCTTGTGAGCTCTGTGACTTTGAGTCTTTGCCTGTGCGTACAAAAACATTGTCCCTTCTGAGCTTGGCTCCTGAATCCTTGAAGGATTCTGACTTCTGTGCTCCTACAGAGTCTTCGCACGCACAGTGTTATCCCTTCTTAGCTTTCCTGCTCCTCAGGCCTTAAGGAAATAAATCCTTCTTCTTTTCTCCTACAGTTGGAGAATTTGGATGCCCTCATAGCTATCCTCTACTCAAGAAACCTTTTGCTAAGTGCTAAGGGTGTTCAGCAACCCTGTGAAGATCCTTCAGTGGATTCTTCCTACTATCTCTGAACTCAAAGAGTTCCTTCTGTGCGCTCTAGCACTTACTCAATGCCCCCCTGGCAGAGTATCAAGAATCCTCAGTGATTCTTTCTTCTTACGAACTCACAGTAGAGTTCTTCCTCTTGTGCACTCCTTGCACTGGCTCAATGCCATCCTGGCAGAGCTTTACAAAACTCAGAGTAGAGTTTTTGTCTTCTGTGCACTCCTTCCACCTGCTCAATGCCCACTTCGCAGAGCTTCACAGAACTCCTCAAAGATTATGTCTGCAATTGTGTTCTTCTCCACAACCTTGCCTCCTGAGGTTTTCAACAACCTCAAAGGTCTTCCTCTGAATTGTTGATTTTAGCTACTGTGCCCACCTGGCACGCCTTTGTCTGAATCCGCAGAGTTCAGAAGTGCTTCAGTGCACTGGCTATCATAACCTGCAATTTTTTGTCACACCCTTTTGGTGTGAAGCCTCAAAGACCTCTCAAACCTGAAATCAAAACAACTCTTACAAATGCCTAAACATAGCATACATTCACAACATAAATAGAACACATGAAGACATCTACACAACACAGAAATACATGCAGGAAAAACTGCTCTGGTTTGTATTAATAAAATGTTTGTTTTTACAAGGGTGTTCTCGAGCTCTCTCTTGCTCTCCTATTCACCACTAACTATTACAAAATGAGACCAATTCGATCTTTTACCTGAGGGGGCTCTTCGAGCTCTTCCCTCCTCTCTCAACTACCCTATTCAATTGCATTGAATGGGTTGTCTAGTCCACAATTGGATCTAGATCTCAGCCTTTACAAACATTAAATACCTACCTACTCTACGCATGTGCAAAGCACGGCCTAACGTCTCAACAGCTTAAGACAATTAAATTACATTCATTCAAAATTTAAATGAGGGATGCGCCTTTCTTTAGCCTTGAATGCACGCACTAATGTGGTTGGATGGCTAGCTGGCTGACATGGAGTGATGCTCCTGCATCATACTCTTTAGCTGTAAAATTCATGAGCTCCTGCTCATGAGCTTCCACCCTCAGCTGTGGAAATCCTCCTGGATCCGAAACCATCTTCTGGAGCTGTCTCCTTGCTCCACTTCCTCGCCACTACTGTTGCTTCTGCTTCCTTTCTGCTCAGCTTCTCCTCACTGGCAATCTCTGCTGACTCTACCATCAGCCTCCTGATCTTCTCAATCACTTCATCCAGCTACTCTAGTGGCTGGCTCTATTTCTACAGTTTGCCCAGCTGCAAAAATTTTATGCAATTGGGTAGATCACTATGATCTCCCATGCCTTCTTCATCTGCTTCCAACCTCAGTTGTTGGATGTGCATGCCTTGCACTATCACCCTTCTCTCTAGGGCTTCAATCTCTTCATACAGATCAGTCAAACTAATGCTATATGCTTCTTCTTGTTCTTCTTCTGCAAACTCCCATGTTGCAGTTCTTTCAGCTACTTGGCTGAAAGTATTGAACCATTCCTCGGAATGCTCATCTTCTTTCACTGCTTGGGAAGCTTCCAAAGTCTTCTACAACTCTTCCTTCCTGACAGTCTCAGCTGGCTATCCTGCTTCTATTGTTGTTGCCTCAACATCTGCAATGCAGACTTCTACCTCCTCTTGGGAAAATGGTAGGAATATTTCAATTCCCCCAATCATTAGAATATTCCTCAGATCCTCCCCTTCTGTCAGCTGCATCTGTTGATTGAAATCCAACTCTGAGCTCATCTGCTCTATCATCTCCTCAGGCTTATTCAAACTCACCTCTGAGTTTATGAGACCCTTAGGTAGTCTCATCTGCTTATCCCTGCCCACCTGGCAAATTAGGATCTGTTCGCTACCCTCCTGGCAGACTATGAGATCAACTGATCCCATCTTCATCAGCACTCCTTATTGAGTCGAACTCACCTCCGAGTCCATGAGACTTTCAGATAATCCCATCTATGTTCCCTTGCCCACCTGGCAAATTGGAATTGTCCAACTGCCCTGCTGGCAGTCTCTGAGATCCCGCAGTGATCTCGATCCATTGCCCACCTGGCAATGTGAAATTCCCTGGCTATCCTCATGACAGTCTGTGAGATCCCGCAGTGATCTCAACTCCTTGTCCACCTGGAAATTGGGAATTTCTTCTCTGCCCTCCTGGCAGTACTTGAGATCTCCAACTGATCCCCATTCATCCTCACTACTGAGGCTGCTCCCAGTCTCCGGTTCACATATCTGAACCATTTCTTCTAGTCTATTGAGGTTTTCAGCATGCCTCAACCACCTTTTCAATAGCTTACACTGTCTTTTAGCCATCAACTGCTTGACTGGCCAATTTACCTTTGTCCTCATGGGCCATTCGTATACCCATCTTGACCTTGTGTTCTGTTGCATCTCCAATGCAAGTTCATCCATCCTCGTGTTCATCTCAATGAGTTCTTCATCCCATTTTTCTTCGCTCATCAACTCCCAGTCTTTCCTTCCAGCACTCGTATAGCATTTTGTAGCCATCTTGTTGTATCTGTCTGCTCTCCTGGAAAACTTGCTGCTGTCACTCTGAAACCCCGAGCGTTCCCAGCTTCATCCATAGTCTCCCTGACTGTCTATGGACTGTTGCCTACCTGCAAACAATCCTTGCAGAGTTTCAGCACTCTCTCTCCTTCCTGCTCCTTCTGTCTGCAATGTACAAACAGAATCTGAGCTCTGATACCAAACTGACACAGATGCAAACCCACTCGGCCCTCCGATCGACGTCCGCTTCACAGGATCGTTTGATTTCACCTTTGAGCCGAAGCGACTCTTTTGATTCCCACTGGAATCTCTATTAAAACTAATCCATAGGTCCTTTCGGAAACTCCCCTGTGCGAACAGCACTAGGCACGAGCTCCTTTCTCCCCAAGTGACCACAACGGTCGACCAAGGGCCTAACCCAAAGTCACTTTTCACAACTCGCCACTCTCGAGTTCATGAGTCGAAGCTCTCGACTCCCTGTTATCAATCTTGCGATACCCGAGATGCTGATACGAGTATAGCTCCCTTCCCTGTCACCGTCCTTCGCGTGTGACCACCGGCTAGGCTAAGTGCTAGCTCTTGTCGCAACTCGCAACTTCGTAAGACAAAGGGTTGAGCCTCCTTGCTCCTCCGGTGTGAACCTCCGAGACTTGAAAGTCAGCTAGGGTTGACCTCCCTTCGTGCTTCTCGCAACTCGCCACTTCACGAGTTGTAGCATCGAGCTCCTATGCTCTTGTCTCGCGAATCCCTGAGACACGAGAAGTCAACATAGTGTTGAATCCTTTCTTCAGGTGATGCGTGTCCACTTGCCAACCACACGGGCCCCACCTTGTGGTCCTGCCATGTGTCCACACTTGTGCCTTGGCTCTTGGCACTTCGCAACTTCTGATGTCGAGACAAGGTCTTCTCAACCTCTGAACCTCCGAATGCACAATAGGTGATGAGGTTCCGATCCAACGGTCCTCCGCGACCTGGATCCTACGGCTGTCCTTGCTCCTCACGATTTCTCCACTCGCGACTTGGAGCACCCAACCTTTGGGTTTTTGCCTTGCGAACCTTCAAGTTCGTGAGATCCAAAACTTGGACCTCTTCGGCACTTCTGCCAATCCTTCGATCGATGCCACCTGTCCTCCTCAGATGGATGGTCCTAATCCTCTTCGCGACTTCACTACTCGCGAAGTCAAAATACGTCCTCCTCTAAACTCCGATGTCCAAATCCCTGATATGGGTGATCTCGTGACACGTGTCCTCTTTCCAACGGATGGCTTAGATCAAATTCGCAACTTCGCCACTCACAAAGTCTAGGTGCTCACCTCTGTGAGTCTTGGTGCCCGAATCTCCAAAATGGACGATTATGCGACACGCGTCCTCCCTCAAATGGACAGCTCAGATCAAATTCTCACCTTTTTGGGGTTTCGTTGTGGAGTGTCCCGACCTTTTGTTAGCAAGACCTCTGAAATCCCGAATGTCGATATCCTGATACAGTACTTCTTCGGGACTTTCGCCTCTACTCTACTGTATGAGAGCTTAACTCCCTCGCAACTCTTGATAGATCTAATGGTTGTCGGGTTCTATGGTGAAGATCTGATGGTTCAGATCATTTCTCCTGTGTGCTTCTCCTATGCTGCCTCCTAGACGTGGAAACCTTCAATGGTCCAAATCTCTTCTCAGCTGATCCGTTGACAGCTATTTCTCCTCCCGATCTTTGGCACTTTTCCTCTTGAACTTGGAAGAATTTCCAAAGGTTCAAAGGCCTCGACCTTTGCCTATTTTTACTCTTGCGAGCTCTGTGACTTTGAGTCCTTGCCTACGTGTATAAAAACGTTGTCCCTTCTGAGCTTGGATCCCGAATCCTTGAAGGATTCTGACTACTGCGCTCTTGCAGAGTCTTCGCACACACAGTGCTATCCCTTCTGAGCTTTCCTGCTCCTTAGACCTTAAGGAAATAAATCCTTCTTCTTTTCTCCTGCAGTTGGAGAATTTGGATGCCCTCCTGGCTATCCTCTTCTCAAGCAACCTTTGGCTGAGTGCTCAGGGTGTTCAACAACCCTGTGAAGATCCTTCAGTGGATTCTTCCTCCTGTCTCTGAACTCAAAGAGTTCCTTCTGTGCGCTCTGGCACTTACTCAATGCCCTCCTGGCAGAGTATCAAGAATCCTCAGTGATTCTTTCTTCTTACGAACTCATAGTAGAGTTCTTCCTCTTGTGCACTCCTTGCACTGGCTCAATGCCCTCCTGGCAGAGCTTTATAGAACTCACAGCAGAGTTTCTGTCTTTTGTGCACTCCTTGCACCTGCTCAATGCCCACTTTGCAGAGCTTCACAGAAATCCTTAGAGATTTTGTCTACAACTGTGTTCTTCTCCACAGCCTTGCCTCCTGAGGTGTTCAGCAACCTCAAAGGTCTTCCTTTGAATTGTTGATTTCAGCCACTGTGCCCACCTGGCACGTCTTTGTCTGAATCCGCAGAGTACAGAAGTGCTTCAGTGCACTGGCTATCAGAACCCGCAGCGTTCTATCATACCCTCCTGGTGTGAAGCCTCAAAGACCTCTCAAACCTGAAATCAAAACAACTCCTGCAAATGCCTAAACATAGCATACATTCACAGCATAAATAGAACACATGAAGACATCTACACAACACAGAAATACATGCAGGAAAAACTACTTTGGATTGTATTAATAAAATGTCTGTTTTTACAAGGGTGTTCTCGAGCTCTCTCTTGCTCTCTTATTCACCACTAACTATTACAAAATGAGACCAATTCGATCTTTTACCTGAGGGGGCTCTTCGAGCTCTTCCCTCCTCTCTCAACTACCCTATTCAATTACATTGAATGGGTTGTCTAGTCCACAATCGGATCTAGATCTCAGCCTTTACAAACATTAAAGACCTACCTACTCTATGCTTGTGCAAAGCACAACCTCAGGGCTCAACAGCCTAAGACAATTAAATTACATTCATTCAAATTTTAAATGAGGGTTGCGCCTCTCTTCAGCCTTGAATGCACGCGCTGATTTGGCTGGCTGGCTGGCTGGCTGACGTGGAGTGATGCTCCTGCATCATTTTTTTTCCAAATTATGGGCTTATCGAACATTTGTTAAGTATGCTACCTGGTTTACACCATTCCAGTTAGTCTATGGCCTAGAAGCCATCCTACCGATTGAATGTGAGATACCCTCCTTAAAACTAGTCGTCGAACTTCTCCAAAACACTTATGTCGAAGAAGAACGTCTGTTGTACCTCATGCGATTAGATGAGACTTGTCACGACACCACCCTAGTCATAGAAGACCAGAAGAAATGCGTCAAAGCCCAATACGACAAACATGACAAGCCTCATGTGTTCTCCGAAGGCGATCTAGTTCTCCTTTACGAACAAGATCAGGATATGCTAGGAGCTGGAAAATTTGAATCTATGTGACGAGGTCCTTATATCGTTAGTCGAGTTTTGGAGAAAGGAGCTTACGAATTAGTAGACTACGATGGTATCCCTTTGAGTGAACCCAGAAACAGGTTGTACTTAAAGAAGTACTATGCCTAAGATCACCTATGCATGAGTGCTTGTATTTTATTGTATCATACTTTTTGTTGTAAATATGCTTTTGTGTTATTTGGTCTCTGCCCTCGACTGCTTATCATGCGTTGTGCTTGGTTTCCAAATGTTGGAGTCTTCGCCACCCCACATTGGCTTCGCCGATGGTGCTAGCCATAGTACTCAGAACCTTTCTTCTACTGCATTGGAAATTTACGCCCCTACAAACGAGCTTATCAGTCTACGAGGTGTGTGCCTCAGTCGTGCGACCAATAATATTACAGAATATAGCGTCGTCATAGAATTGTTGATTGATGCTATTTCTCTTGGTATCCACCGCCTGGTTACACGACTTGATTTGCAGCTAGTAGTACTACAGTTAAGTAACATCTATATTATCTGAAGTCCTACTTTATTATGAGTATATTTACGAATTCGCCTCTTGGAACGTTATTTTTATTATACTGAGTATCAACACATTCCTAGATGTCTAAATACATTGACAGATGAATTAGCTAACTATGTGTTAGACAGACATTTGGGGAATTTATAAACCAATCACACATCACATGTTTAACACAGCACAAAATAAGCCGGTAGAAGCCATATATATGTATATAATGATCAAAAGTTTTTTACAAAAAAATTTTGTCCAAGGACCAAAATCTCAAAATACGAAGCCCATGGATTCTACAAAATAGCGTCACGGATGACACTCACGATAGCACACAACTGCTTGGGCCACCCTACGAAGCAGTCAACTAATAGACTCGGATACGCCTACAGTTTGGTGCTGGTAGTGTCTAGGGATCTCCCCAGTGGAAATATACGGGATGTCCACGGTCAACCCCTCCAAGTTATGCTCCACTGCCTCGTAGTCTTCGGTGTCCCATATCGCAACTGGAGCCGCCCCTCCTCACAGTTGAATAGGATATGTTCCCAGAGGTCGATATGGCCCCACATCTGTGTCATTAAGAAGAGAGTTTTGATTAGTTCTCGAACAAACATAAAAACATTGCATATGATAAAATTTACAAAAACATTTAAAAAGAACAAAAATATGTACTTATTACCTATATCACCCCACTGAGCATCCTCAGGTAAGGCCAAATCCGGATCACCTCGAAAATCCAAACCAGCATAGGCATAATCATCAATCATCATCATATGGGGCTATAACTAGTCAAAAAATGCATCATTGTACTTGATTATGGGCCCTACTACGTGACGAGCCATGAGTCTACACCACCTCAGCATCCTCAGATCCCCTGGAGCCGATAAACCCCAATCAACCTGTAACCATAGCAGTGGGACCCTCTCGAGAAAGAAAGACACCAAAAGTGATCTGTACCCAAACTACTTCAACTCGCTCTTTCTGCATTTCGTTAATTGCCTCTTTATACTACAGAGAACTATGTCTAACCAGTTGAAGACTCGAAGATCTGTGCACTCTATGGCGTATTGAAAGTAGCTCTGGAGAGCCATGTGTGGAGCCATGTTCCCCGCCATCCGTGTAATAGTGAACAAGATGGTCTGAAGGGTCAAATCATGGACCCCCCAAATATCCACCTTACCCTTGCTCCTCTCTGCCTTGGGGACACAATATCGGTGACAATACTCGCTCATGGGGAGCCCGCCGCCTCTACCTCCGGTCAAAGTAACGTGGTACCCACGCCATGAAAACCCCGTTAGGAAATAGATATCCTTGATATCTAAGGTCAGTGTATGGACTCCCACATGAAATAACGGTTGGTCCACATCCCGCATATGGACCAAGTATTCCAACAATCTGAGTTGGGCCCTCATGCCCGGAATCTTGAAGAATTTCAAAATCCCACAATCCCAGAGGGCGGTGACAATACCCAGGTCATTCCCGACAATGGCATCCTCCTCCTCATGTTCTCTTTCTCACCACTCTAGCATTGTGATGGTCGAACACCTGCACAAGAGCCATGAGAAAAGTGTCAACAACTTGTTTCAAACTTTGGCATGATTTTTATTGAGCAAATTTCAACTTCAAATTTCATTTCTCGGCCCTCGCAGGTGAGCTTTGGGCACAGTGTGAGGTTCTCGCAGGTGCCCTTAAGGCCACCTACGAGAACCCTTGATTCTCATAGGTCCCACAAGGCCCACCTACGAAAATGCTTGAGCACATGGTGTGGCCCCAAAATGGATCTAAAACCCTGAAAATGGCCAATGAAAACTAAAAATAAACCATGGAAAAGTTGAAAGATCAAGAGCTTGCCTCATCGGCTGAGACAGTTCGCCAAATGGTCACTTGTGGCTCCCGGAATCGAGCAAAGAAATTCGGGGTAAAATGAGGTATATTGGGTAAGTTTTTTGGCAAAATCACAATGAATTGGTAAAAAGTTCTTTTCACCCTTATTTATTCATTTTTTACTATTTTTGTTGATTTTTTGCCTATAAAATCTAATACCCTAATAGTCTTGTGAGTTTGGTCTTTCGCAGATATCACAACTTCGAAGTTTGAACGGAGGGTACAGGTGTTCTTTTTCTTTTTGTCACATGTGTGACTACTTTTTAAGGTTTTTCAGAAAAAACCTTGAGCTCAGTCTTCCCTCGTTCTCGCGCTTGAAAATACATGAGAACGTAACCGAGTATACTTTTTCTCATCTTTTCATACTCGTCATGGTAACACGATAATGACGAATGCAAAGGAGTATCCTTTAAGCTCCTTTCATGCTCCCTAAAGGCGAAAAGATGGTCGAGCGACCTTGTTTTGTTCACACTCATAAAAGTATTTGAATACAACATTCAATGGGCGATAGTTTATCACTTTTTCGGTCCTGTAGAACTATTTTACAAAAAAGGAACTGAGAGAGTCCTCTTTAAGTGTTTTTCAGACTCTCAAAACATGAAAAACCCCTTAGTTTTCTATCCTTGGACTCGTTTAAAGAACATTGAAAGACCCGCAATGGGACCAAACCACTCCTTCCTAGGGTTAGTTAAATATACTCTGAGGGACTCGTCTAAAGGATGAGCTTACATCAACAAGCATATGTTATCCTCCTCAAGCTTGCGTAAAAATAAAGAGGTACTCACCAGAAATGGTGGGGGAAATTTTGGAAAAGGGATATGTTTTCATCTTCATATTAATGGCAGTAAGCGTTGCGCTTGAACATGACACCCCCTATTCATCATTTGAATATGGGTTGGGAAATCCATTTGTCTCTCATTCAACTTGCTACAAGGTCACGTCTTGGGTCGTCTTTGAGTCAGTGCTGCCAAGTCCTTGATCGTGTCGTTCATATGTTCAAGAGAAGTTCACACAAACCTTTTATTGAGTCAGCCATATGTAGTTGTCCATTCTTACTATGTCGGCCTTCCCCGTGTCTGTTTCAACTTGCATTCATACTATGTTTCACCCTCAAAATCTGTTACTTATTTTGTGTCATTGATGGGGGATACATCAAGGCCCACCTATGATGAGTCTTGTTTCGTCGATCCCAACTCATTATCCGGAAATAAGACTTAGAAATCATTCAGTACCTTGGAACTTGCATGCCTTAATGGCAGGTCTCCTCCCTGTCGACAAGGGTTCACATCATTGAGCCTTGATCGAGATATTTCACCGAGTGCTCGACTTTAGCTCATGTATTTGCATTTGTTTGGATTGTACTTTGGTACCTTGGGAGTCATTGACATTAATGGTGATTTCCCTCGCACTTGTTAACAGTTTTCATTAATGACTGGCAATCAAGTGGTTTCTACCATGTTCAACTTCAACACATGTAATCGCATGGCTAGATTCGTACTTTCAGGTGACAGGATTGAAGACCTTGGGTCTCATATTTTGATCCAGGATGCGATGGAGTATGTATAATTTGTATCAGCACATAGATCCACTTTGTATGTCATGTGGCTATGTCATCTTAAATCAAGTCTTTTCACATAGATCCACGATGTACTCCTGGTGGCTATGTATAATTTTAACGGCATGGATCCACAGTGTATGATTGGTGTCCATGACCTACGCTTATGATTTCATTCATTGGTGATCTGAGCATCGGAATGCCTATCTCATAACTGGTATTATATTCTGCAGATGCTTGATTGTTTGCAGGTTTATGATTAAGTGCGCTCCTGGTTTCTAACACACACACGCATTTTACAAAGTATTTCGGCTATCACAAGTTCTGGCCTCATACTTTGGGGGGCATTATGTTACACATGGTTTTGGTCACTCTGGTGATGTCTCTACAACGATGTATTCAGGCTCCCAACAAGGACTTTTTCCTGAGAAAAATGACTATTGTCTTCTTCCAAAAACACATTTTCAAAGTGAGTTCGCAGGCTGCCTATGTATTAGGGTGTGAGAATTCTTGATTCTCACAGGCCACCCACACTTAGGGTGAGAACTGTTCGTAGGCTACTCTATAGGCAGGGTGAGAACCTGTTTTTAGACTTGGAAAAGAGAGGAGGTCACGAAGGTTCTAGAAGGGAATCTTCTAGAAAATGAGTTGGCATTCGTATGGTTGGCATTCTACTGACTTCTCAGATTTGGTGGGATCATCCTCATCCATGTAACCATCTCTCCTCCTATATATTGAAATGTTTCCCATGGAAAAGGTTAAGAAATATTGAATGAAGAATTGGTGAAAGAATTGTGTGAGGAACTCTGCTTGAATAGAAGCTTGAAGACCCCATTAGGCCTATCAAGTTGTGGCAGATCCTCTTGATGCAATTGTAGAGAAAGTGTGTGTGTTGGAACCAAGGGTCACTGAATGGAAGCTTGCAACATCAAAGTGATCAGGTTGTAATCTTCTACTTTCATTTAATATGATACAGAGGTGTGTCCCTTTCCCATAAAATCACTATTATTTTATTGTGTAACTCCTTGATCATATGCATAGGTTGACATTGAATATAATTTGTTATCTTCACTTTGGTTGGTTTGTGTTGTCTTGAACTTGATTGCACGAGAGCACCGGAGTGAAGTGGGAACAACAGAGACATAAGGAAGCGATCTAAAGGTATGTAACGTGCTCCTCTCTACTAGTAGATTTAATGATTCCAACTTAGGGAAAGAGTAGTTTCCTATCTTGTTTTGTTCTATATCCAAGTGGATCTAGGGAGATCTTTTAGTATCCGCACCTACCGATTTGTCCGATAACAATTTGGAATCAAAGACTTCTTCTATTAATTCCAGTGCTCATGTACATGGTAAATATCAACAGCTAAAAATGCATAAATTTCTCTGTTCTCCTCTCTTCTCTTCTGCACCTCTACAACTTATTAATTCTAAATCATAATGTTTCAATGATACAAGGGTTGAGGGTGTCTATCATCCGTTTTCCCTCCTACGCTTCTAAATTGTCTAATCTAACATTCATATCTACCTACTTGCATTAAACAAACATAAATGTCTATTACATCTGGTGGATAGGAACATATACTCCAAAATCAGTTTAGATCTGCAGATATAAATGCAACTGCACTTTCTTCCTATCTATTACATTAATGCTTCAGATTTCAAAATTAAATATGTTTTCATAAAACATGCTCAAGTTATATCTGCACGTCCAGTTGTCTCTTTGGTTTTCTACGATGCTCTTGCATCATACTCCCTCACTTGAAAGCTTTCATTAACTCTTGTTCATGAGCTCTTGCACGGTATGTCCATGATTTTGAATTGCTGCTTCATCTTCCCAACTGGCATCTTCAACTGGATGTCCTTTCCATTTGACCAAGTATTCAAAATACTCTTTCCTCCTGGTCTTTTTTCTAATCCTCTTATCAATTATGCTTTCCATATGTGGCTTTTCATCTACAGGCATTTGTTTTGTCCATTGAATCTTTCCTTGTTTATCTTCAACTTCTTCTTCTTCAGCTCTGTAAGGGTACAAATCCACGATATTGAATATCAGTGAGATTCTGACCCCATCAGGTAATTCAATCTCATATGTGTTTGTCCCAAATTTCCTTATGACCTTGCACGGTTCAATCTTCTTCATCTTTAGCTTGTTATACGTTCCCCTTGGGAACCTCTCCTTCTTCAAATGCACAAGAACCAAATCACCAACTTCAAATTGAAGTTCTCGCCTATGTTGATCTTCTCTATGCTTGTATTCTTGACTTGAACTGTTCAATTGCTCCTTAATTCGGCTGTGAATCTCCTTCATTCCTTCTGCAAAGTCCTCTGCATTAGCACTCCTGAATTTAGCTTGTTCTGAACCTTTCAATTCAGAAACTCCCCTTGGTTGCATTCCATATACAATTTGGAATGGACTATGCCCGGTGCTTCTATTGAGTGAATCATTGTAAGCAAATTCTGCTTGTGGAAGAATGTGATCCCATTGACTGTGGTGTTCAGTCACTAAGCTCCTTAGTAAATCTCCCAAGCTCTTGTTCATGACCTCTGTCTGTCCATCCATCTGAGGATGATATGATGAGCTAAAAGAAAAATTTGTCCCCAACTTCTTCCATAAGGTCCTCCAAAAATTTCCAACAAACTGGGTATCTCGATCAGAAACGATACTCCTTGGCAAGCCATGAAGTCTGACGACTTCCTTGAAAAACAGGTTCGCAATATGAGTCGTGTCACTGGTTTTTTGGCATGGTATGAAATGTGCCATCTTTGAAAATCTGTCGACTACCACAAAGATTGAATCATATCCCCTTTGTGTCCTTGAAAGTCCTAACATGAAATTCATGCTCACTGCATCCCACGGCCTTTCAGGTATGGGTAATGGTTGGTATAACCCTATGTTTTCCTTTTTCCTTTCGTGTGCTGACAAATTCTGAACCTGTCCACAAATTTCTTTACATATGTCCTCATCCCTAGCCAAAAATATGAGCCATTCAACTTTGAGAACGTTTTATCATGACCGAAGTGTCCGTCCAATCCTCCGCTATGTTTTTCCTTCAGCAAATTCTCCCTCATGGAGCATTTCGGAATACATAGTTGATTTCCCTGAACAATAATCCATCGTGTATCATGTATTCAATCCATTGGCTTCTATCCCTGAGAATTGGATTCTCATATGCCTCATATGCCTCTTTTAATTTTGGATCATCCCTATACATTTCTTTGAGGTTATCAAAACCCAAAGTCTTGACTCTGAATTTTTGCATAAGCAAAAATTTCCTGCTCAAAGCATAAGCAACTTTGTTAGCAGTTCCAGAAATATGCTTAATCACACAAGTAAAATTTTGCATGTATTCAACCCATTTAGCATGTTTTTGGTTCAACTTCTCCTATCAAGTCACGAATTGCAAAGCATGATTATCATTGTACAAAACGAACTCCTTGGGAACCAAATAGTGTCTCCATTTCTTCAATGCTTGTATGACTACGTAGAATTCTTTTTCATACGTTGAGTACTTGATCTTTGGTTCATTCAGCTTTTCACTAAAATACGTGATCGGCCTGTTGTCTTGGCTCAAGACCACTCCAATTGCAAATCCACTTGCGTCACACCTGACCTGGAATGTCTTGCTAAAATATGAAAAAACCAGAATTGGTTGCTCAGTGATCTTCTTCTTCAACAGGTTGAAGCTCTTCTCCGCTTCCTCTGTCCAGTGAAAATATTTGTGGCTAGTTTCGGATGAATTTCCTATAGAAGCTAGCCAAACCATGGAAGCTTCAAACTTCAAATACACTTTTTGGTGATGGCCAATCCTTAATCGCATTTATCTTTTTCGGATCCATTTTCAATTCATTTACAAAGATAACAAAACCCAAATAAATGAGTTTTTTCCTCATAAATGATGATTTCTTCATATTAATCAGCAATGTCTCTTGTTGTAACCTCCTCATTACTGTAGCTAAATGCTTTAAGTGTCTTGCTTCTGTTTTGTTGAAAATTAATATATCATCAAGACATACAATGACAAATTTCCCAATGAAATCCTTCAGGACTTCGTTCATCAACCTCATGAAAGTACTAGGCGCATTCGATAAGCCAAATGGCATGACAAGCCATTCATACAGTCCTTCATTTGTATTGAATGTTTTCTTCCATTCATCACCTTCTCTCATTCTAATCTGATGATATCCGCTTTTCAAATCAAGTTTTGAAAAAAACTTTGCTCCACTCAAGCAATCCATCAAGTTGTCCATCCTTGGTAATAGGAACCTATACATGATGGTAATTTTGTTGATTTCCCTTGAGTATGTACACATTCTCTAGCCCTCGCCCTTTCTTGGGCTGAGCACTATCGAAACAGTGCATGGACTCAAGCTCTCCCGAATCAATCCTTTGTCCATTAAGTTCTGGACATGTCTCCTAACTTCTTCATTCTCCTACGGCATCAACCTATACGTTGCTTTGTTTGGAAAACTGGCTCCAGGTATAAGATCAATATGATGTCTTATACTCCTGATAGGTGGCAATGAACAAGGTAGTTCATCCACTACTATATCAGCAAATTCTTCCAGCAACTCATGGATGTCTTCTGGTAGATCATCTATTCTCGTACTGGTCAAAACAATTTTGGGCTTCCTAACCATAATAAATTGTGTGTCTTCCTTCTTCTTAACCTCATTAAGAAGTTCCTTCCCACTCATGAGAAGTACATTGTTTCTCATCTATGTTTTCACCTCTTTATCCTTAATCGACAACAACATGTGTGTCCTACCACTTTTCTCCAGGGTGTACGTGTTCTTTCTCCCATCATGCACCACATTTCTATCATATTTCCATGGTCTACCTAGAAATAGATGACAAACATCCATGGGATTGACATCACATAATATCTCATCTTTATATCCTCCTATTTTAAATTCGACTAAACATTGTTTAGTGACATTTACCTGATGTCCCTTTTGCAGCCACAAAACTCTGTATGGGCTTGGATGTACAACAGTCTCCAGCTCCATATTTTCTACCATCTTTGTAGATACAAGATTATCTGTGCTACCGTTGTCCACTATGACCTTGCATACCCTGTCCTTGGTTTTGCAAGCAATCCAAAACAAACTGTTTCTTTGGGCTGGGTTCTCTGGCTCCTTCTTCGGTTTCAAGATAACTTTCCTCATCATTAAGGATCTTCTACCCTCAGCGTCCTCTGCCTCAACATTCCATCCTTGAGCTTCGAAAATGTGAGCCTCACCACCATCTTTCTTCTTATTTGGACACTCATAGAATTTATGTCTGGTTTTTCCATAGACAAAACATTTCACTTCACCTCCTATGCCTCCTCCTCTTCCTTTGAATTGAGGAAAAGTATTTTTATCAGCATACTGCCTTCCCTATGAGCTTCCTCCTCTCTCAGGTTGAGTTTGAGGTTTCTTCCCCTCTTCTTTAGGTCTCTGAATCCTGTCCTGGGCAACCATCTTACCTCTGCTTTGACTTCTGCCTCAGCCTCTCTGACCTTTCTTTCGGATTAGCTTCTCTTCAGCTTTCAGAGCCATCTGATAAGCATCTTCTATGGTTCCAATGATCACAATGCTCAACTCATCCTGAATGTCATACCGTAGACCATTCATATACCTGGCAACTTTCTCCTCATTGCTTTCCTGATGACCTGCTCTGATGTTTATCCTATAGAAATATTCAGTGTACTCTTTCACTAACATTAGCTTCTGTCTCATAATTGTGCATCCTCCAAAACATATTTATTTGATAATCCCTGGGTATAAACTTGGTTTTCATTTTTGCAACCATTCTATCCCAGCTCTTGATTTTCTACTTTCCTTTGCAGCATCTGTCAACCTGCAGTTCATCCCACCACAGTGTTGCATGCCCTTTAAGTCTAGTAACGACATTTTTTACTTTCTTATCTTCCTCGACATCCTCATAGTCGAAGTATTTGTCTAGATCTCTAATCCATTCTAGAAGCTCTTCAACATCCAAGTTGCCTTCGTACATTGGAATGTCCATTTTTGCTTTGGCACCTATCCTTGCAGCAACCCTGAATAAGCGTTCTTCTGCAGCATCTTCAACTGCAACTTCTTCGTTTTCAACTTCATTTTCACTTTCATCTTCGGTGATATTCCTAGCGTCAAACGTGCACCTTTGTGTTGTCTCCATAGCATCAAGCCTAGAATGTAATTTGCACATTTCTCTTTCCACGGTTGGATCAAGCATTTCCCTTTCTCTTGTTCTTGGTGGCATGGTTGTAAAATTCCTCCTTCTCTCTCTTTGCTACAGAAAGCAAAGAATGTGTTCTATGATTTGATACCACAACTAGTGCAGACCTCTTGCCCTTAGGCCAAGATCTGCGCATGATCTTCTCTAAACCTCAACAAGGGTTAATTAAACTCCTTGCCAAAGCCCGCAAAGGATTTTGGGTCTCTCGAATTGGGGTGCTTCGAATACTATGCCCTGACCCTTGGCAATAGCCGAAATGCAAAATTCAAATGGGCTAAGGTGTAAGCCCTCTCTTCAGCCCCTTTTCCTATGGGACCACAATCAATCCTTATGCAGTCACCTTTTGCAATTCGGGACTTTGCGAGTTGTAGAACCAACTTCTCGTGCCCTTCCCTTGAAAATCCTCGAAATGTGTTTCGTTAATGAAGGTTGACTCTACCCAAAGCGACAGGTGTGTGCCACCTGACACTTCTCCTTTATTTTGCTTACGGGTTGAGTTCTTGCCACCTATCCACACAGATTTTTTGGCTTTCACAACTCAAATGGGAAACCAATAGCCTTTCCTCTACCTCTATGGATCCCTGACTCTGAAATCGTACCTTCAGCGAGATTGACAACTGCATGCCTCCCTTGATCCAACAGTCCCGATCTTTTTGAGGTTTCACAAACCAGGAGTTCACGACTCTCGACCCCAAAATCACTTGTCGTGCCAATCCCCAAATTCCCAAAATGTGAATTCGCACGAGATCCGACGACTCTCGTTGAATTGGATCCAATGACCATTGTCTCTCCCAAGCTTATAGGTGATGGAAAAGACACTCGCCTTAACCCCCTTACTTCTTTGCAATATCCAATGGCTCTCGAGTCTTCGGTGCTTCTCCATGAAGTGTTCCTGCCATTCGATTCCACACTTGATAATCCCTTTCTCGATTTGGGAATTAGAGTGACCAAGGATTTTGGCCTGCACTCCAAAATTGCGAACCCCAAATTCACGAAATGATCTAACGACTCAAACCGACCAAGATTAATGGTCCACATTGATTCTTGATATCCGGGTGGTGGGTTCATCTGACTTCTAACCACCTTACAGCTCCTCTGGATCCTACGGTCCCCACGATTTCGCGAGTTCTCCACGAAGAATTCTGACTGCCCAATTCACTTCTAAATGACTTCTGCCCAAACAAATCGGTGTTCTCCCTCCTGAACTTGACTTCTATGAGACGATTTCAACCTTCGTCTCCTTTTGACCGCTTCAAAGGTTAAATCCCTCTTGAGCTTTTGCTTGTAAAATCAAGCTTCCAAAAGGATCCCTGCACGCACTCCTTGCAGAAAACTTCCAAATAACCTTTGGTTATTTGAGTATTCGACCCTGTGCACTCTTTGCAACAGTAATCTCTCAATCTTCCTTCTAGATTTGTAAAACCCAAGGCTTCACTCGGTCGGCACACACCTTGCACGGCTCTTGTGTCTGTAAAAACACAACCTGAATCACTTCTGAGAGTTCTAAGATGAAACTCAGAGTCTAGTCAACGCACTCCTTGCGGACCCTCCATTGCACTCTTTGCAGGAGTTCTCAAAAAGAGAAACAATTGAAACTCATTCTTCCCTTACTGGAATTCAAACATTCAACATAGAGTTCCATAACCTACAAACACACATAGCATTGAAATAAATGCATACAAAGAATACAAACAAGCCTGCAACATACCATTTAACAGGTGGTTCCAACAACCATAACAAACACATAGATTTGGAATCAAAGCCTTCTTCTATTAATTCTAGTTCTCATGTACATGGTAAATATCAACAACTAAAAATGCATAAATTTCTCCATTCTCCTCTCTTCTCTTCTGCATCTCTACAGCTTATGAATTCTGAATCATAATGTTTCAATGATACAAGGGTTGAGGGTGTCTATCATCCATTTTCCCTCCTACACTTCTAAACTATCTAATCTAACATTCATATCTACCTACTTGCATTAAACAAACATAAATGTCTATTACATCTAGCGGATAGGAACATACGCTCCAAAATCAGTTTAGATCTGCAAATATGAATGCAACTGCACTTTCTTCCTATCTATTATATTAATGCTTCAGATTTCAAAATTAAATACGTTTTCATCAAACGTGCTCAAGTTATATTTGCGTGTCCAACTGTCTCTTTGGTTTTATACTATGCTCCTACATCATCAAGAGGCTGAGGACACAGGTAATCCTTCACGGCATGTGCACGTTGAAGGAGACTAGAGGGTAAATGGGACCACCCTAAAAAATATAGAATTTGTCGCACCCAAACATTTACACAGAGCAGAGCCTGCACAATAGCAGGAGGGGCTAGTAGAACATGTTACCAGCTGCCCAGAATCTTACGTCAATGAGAGAACAATGGAGGTTGGAACCTCAATCCATCCATCACAATGAAAGGGAAAACAACCCATGGCAAGGTCACTATGCAAACAAGATGCAACAACCATAGTCCTACCGTGCATTCCTGAAGGGGTGAAGGACAAGCCTAACCTTCTGGGGTGTGTGGAAAGACTGTGCTACTCATACCACAATGTGGACAAGTTCCCATAATTTTCAAGGTAGGTTTACCTTGACAGCGCAGGAACAGTGCCCTTCGGGGATCCAATTTTACAACCAAAACAATGGGCAGTTGGATTGGCCAACACTAGAATTCTAAACTTGTTGGATATTCCACATTTTGGAAGGGGACGAGACGCAAACAACTACATCAAAAAATTTATGGCAGTAACCCACGGAGGCTACCTATGGTTGGAAGAGCCTGTCTCAATAGACGTAGAGATCATTTCTTTTATCACAACTCTTACATCTCGGGGGGAGAATCCCACGCAATAACTTGACAACAAGATGAAGGAGAAAGCACTGACAAAGGAGATGAAAAATACATATGGCATAGAGTGAGGTTTGCAAAAAATCATTATCAAGTCATCTTGCATTCAACCAACATATTATTAGTGCTTCTTGCATAATATACCATATAATTGTGTTGTAACAATTTCAAAGTTTACAAAGTGATATTAGAATTGTTTATATTTAATAATTCAATCACAACTAACAATTTATTTATTAATTAGAATGAAATTATCATTCAATGCATATATATTATCAACAACCAATATTTTACTATGTTCCTTTGACAAAGTTTTCTTGTGACTACTTTAACTTGCAACTCTCTTGTTGCATTATCTAACAACTCCTAAAATGTTCTCAACCTCATGAGTTAGTGATAATTGTAACATTTCATATATTAGCATAATCATTTATGTTAAATAACATATATTCATGTATTCACAAAAATTCATTCAAGCATAACAATTGTATCATGCATAAGTGAAACTATACCACTTACACACTATGCATGAGTGAAATTCTCCATGCATATATATTCAATGCACCTTTGCATTGATTTCATAACGTCACTAATCTAAGCCATGTCGTGGTGAATTGGAAGGTCTGGCCTATGCCTTGACACATCATCCATACACTTCTTATTATTTTCTCAACCATTTGGACGCCTTCCTTTCCGACCCAAACACTACACCAAGAATGGAATTCTATGGTCCTATTTAGTGATATAAAAAAGGTTGAAGTCCAAACATTAGCTATAAGTATGAATTTTCCTTGGTTACTTGTGTGGCACTAAATCCTTTCCATATCCAACCATGTCATGGCCTCATACATGACTAGATTTACTGGCATTCATTCCTATGACAGAATCATACCCTTATTTCTTTGGTTATCAACCCATAGCAAAAAAATTTATGACATTCTATTATATCACATGTATGCATTCAAAAGATAAAAACTTTAATAATTAACATAGGCCTCCAACCTTTACCACACCTAAAGGTATATTATTTCCATTTGTGCATACAATTATACAATAATGTAATTTTATAAAATAAACTCTGGTTGAGATAATTCTTACCTAAATTCCCTTCAACAATTATGCAAAACAAATTCATAAAATACATACTTTCATAGCTTCCATTAAATAATTTTGATGCTACCTAATTAGTTGGTAACAATAGAATCTCCCATGCCTCTTTTATTAGTCTTATAATCCACACTTCAACTTTCAGTTGCTTCCTTCCATATGAAGCACAATAATTAGCAGCACTTGCAATCATGCATTAATTCTCTCCTTCCTGGCACAACATCCATCATTATCAAATTTCATATTCATAAATACAAAAATAGACTAATCCTAGTCTTAACATGTTAAAGCATATTTTGATGTACTAAAAATGCATCTTTAACATGCTCATGAATGCACTTGCATTCTGATTTCATGTGCTAAGTATGGTTGTCCAACAAGACATATTATATTTGTTGCTACAACAATTGAAACAACATCTTTCTTCATGTAAAACCTTATTTATTGTTCTTGGCTATCCTCAAGTCTTACTAAGTTCTTGTATCATTTTATACTCTAGTTAAAATTGTTGTACATGCTTGGTTCTATCCTAGGTACTTTTTCAGCCCAATCACTCTTGGCTACTTTTTCATTCCCATCCAAATACTATGATGATTTAGATCTTCAACATTCCACTATTACCCATATCCCTTTGATCCAACTCATACATGACTAAATTACATTCCATCCATGTGTTCTGATTAAATTTCGATATTTAACACCAATTTCTTTATTGGAACAAAATTATTCAACCTTTCCTTGACTAAACACATCAACACTTGTAGTTGCTTGAACCATTATTTTCTCCTTTCTTGACCCATTTGATTTCATCTTGAATTGCATAGTAAATTTCTAGCATGCCATAATGATGCACATTTGTCTTCTTCTTCAGCTGCATATAATTAACTAGAAGTAATTAACAGTTCTTTTAATTGTCATCATAATTTTCAGTGATACTTCCAACCCCCGGAATGTCACCCACGGTTATTTTCCCCTTGATATGGATTATTTTTAGGTACCATATATTTTGCATTCTATACCAAGAATATAATTATTTTCTTCTTCATGGTTCCTCATTAATGTCCCTTTATGAAATCACCTCCATGTCTGGGTCCCTTTGACTTGTCATCCCATTATACCTTGTATTGGGCAAAGGTCTGGTTTTGGGAAAATTCCATTTTTGGAGAGAAAAGAATGAAGTGGAAATAAAATACATTCGGAAAGAAAATAAACAAATGCAAAGGAATCATGCGAGACGTGCATGCAAGGGAGACCTAACTACATTAGGGTTAGGGTTTTTTCATGATATTGTAATGATTGACAAGACAATAGTATATATAAGTAACACCTAGGAGGCTTAGGAGAGGCCCTGACCGAGAGAGACAAAGAGAAGAATGAGAAAGGATGGAACTGCAACATTTTTGTAAGCTGGTGAGCTAGAGAAGAGTTGAGCAACCCAATCATGAGGATTAGATCGCAGGTTGTGGAGCCTAGTGCGATTGAGTCAACCTCACAGGGGTCGGGAATCCTGTTGAGATTGTAAGATCGAATATTGTAAATGTGTGGGGCATGATATATTGAAGAGACATAATAAAAGAGATTGAGAGCAAAATATTTTTGGACGTAGCCCAAGAGGGGGTGAACCACAGTAGAACTTTTGTAATGTGATTGAATGTTACGCATCTTCATTATCTTTAATGATTAAATGCATGAGTAAGGGTGACTAATTAATTCAGATTTTAAACTAAATAAATGGCGATCACAAGGTACAACCACAGATCCCCACTCATTCCCAAATTGCAAGCGTCTGAGTATTGCAGCCACCCATAGAACTATCTCGGGTGATACTGCATAGTGCACCCTGTGTATTATGCTTCCTTCTAGTTTACCAGGAGGGTCGATAGTTTTAGAGGGATTTTGTTGGAAGCTTGTTAAATCTGAACCTGGGTCAAATTATCACAGTAAGGTAAGATCAGAGTAGATAAATTAGTTGAAACCAACAAATGGTTCTATTGTCAGTTGGAATAGAAGGGGATTGAGTGATTAAGATCTGTTGAATAAGTGGAAAAATATTATCAGATATGGCGACAAAAACATTAAATTAATGAGAATATAAAATAGGATGTTGAGACCGTGGAACCCAACGAAGGCAGAGATCGAGATATGGTTGAAAACAAAGGAGTTGCAGTTTGCGCAGAAAGATAACAGAAACCCGAAGTCAACAATGATCGTGCAAACACCTGGACAAGTACGTATTCAACGAATTACATGAAGTATTTTTATGTGATTTCTCACACGTTTTTCAGGAGTGGATACTGAGGTTGAAATACAGCCACCCTAAAAATCAGATCAGAGAGCTAGAGTGGAATCCTATGAAGATCATGCACTTACAACAAGTTGACAATAAATTTAAGTCCGCAGTGGTTAGACAACATTGTCGCAGGATTTATCATAGCATTTGCAGTAGATACTGCGAAGTCTTACAACGTGGCAGAGAAAGATTTCCTAAAGGGACCTCGAGGTAGGTATATCATATCTCTTTATACTTCCATTAATATATTACTATATAACAAGGGTGTAATGACAATGGCCTCAGACAACTAAACTTCCCTGTGTGCATGGGGGAAGGGGGGAAGCACTAACAAGAGACATAGAAATGGAGGAAGAAATGGATAGAGGAAATAAGGAGGAGGCCTTGGATCCAATCATGATGGAGGAAGACCAGATCAAGCAGATCATGAAAACATCTGGAAGAACGTGCAGTGGAGTACCCTACCAATATAAAATGAACAACAAGAAGAGAGCCATAGCAACGAGGGAAGGCTTTACAAGTGATGAATAAGAGTTAGAGGATATCCAGGATGTGGAGAGTATTGAGGAAATCATGCATGCGACATATGAAAGGAATACAAGAGTTCCAAGAGTAGGAACAAAAGGAAACACTCCTATCTATATCAGCGTCAGTGTAATCCATAAACCCATGTGTGACTAATACACCAATAAGAAAACCACCATTTAGACAACCGAATTTTGGAAGGAAGACAGCAGGAAGTACATATGGTCAAAGAGAAGCAACTGGAGGAGCCAATTTAGGAAGTGGTATCCAAGTATATACACCATGTAGAGGAAGTAGTTCAACATTCAGGATGGTAGGACATGATCCCACCATCATGTTACCAGAATTCAAGGGAGAGGCATCAGAGGACCCTGAGAAGCACTTTTTCATTTGTGAAAAGATCTGGGAAGAAAAATGCATCACGAATGAAGACACTAAACTTGCACAGTTATCCATCATGCTAAGAGACCACACACTGGATTTGTACATGATATTAGTTGCAAATATTCCACCAGGGACAACCAGAACAATTGTGGATATCAAGAAGCTATTGATAAATGAATTACAAAAGCTTAGATCAAAGGATCAATACATGAATGAGATGCTAGAGATCAGACAGTATCCAGGAGAATATGTGTGGGAGATTGACCAGAGATTCAAACGATTAAAGGGAAAGCTAAAGTATGTCATGACATACATGCAACATAGGCATATGTTTGTCAATTTATTGTTACCACTCTTGGAGTACCCTTTGAGACAAAAAAAGTTTCAAACTCACGCATAATCCCTGCAGGAAGTCCTACAACTGGAAGAGAACCAATATTAGGAGATATATATAGCCATAGAGTATTTGAAGGAGGATCTGAAGAACATAAAATTTCAACTAAACCAGAACAGGGATAAGGACAAAAGAGAAGTTGTTTGGTGTACCACATGTAGGATAGAAGGACACCACAAGAATGAATGTCCAACATTCATGCAGTACGTGGAAATAGGACTGCCAAACCCTTTTCCATTAGGAGGACTATGGTGTGAGATATGTAAGACACAAGGGCATGATCCATATCACTATCTAATGATGCAGAAATACCAGACAGTGCCTAAGAGTTCATATTGCAACTTTTGCAAGTTAGTAGGCCATGATCAAAAATATTGTAGGAAAATGGAGTTGATGAGGGAACAAACATCATATACCTATAGGGTGCAGGAAAAGATGATGACAGGGAATGTTGCACCACAATTCAACCTAGTACCATCCCCATATAACATTGTGCCACAAAAATATAACATTGTACAGTCGTAGTACAATATCGCACAACCATAGTATAATCCCACGCAGTATAACCAGGCTCCCCAGTACAACACACTGTGAGGGGATTGAGCTGGCTAAAAGGTGGAGGACGAGGAAGATGAGGCTTTGAAAGAATAAGAGGATCGGTGATATGTCACAATTGTCAACTACTAGGACATTATGCAAGAGAATGTCCACTTCCACCTGTGACATGTATGTATTGTCGCTCATCATATCATCACACAGAATACTACCCGACACTATTGGGGAAGATATAGAAAAAGAGAAATCAGAACAATTAGAACGTTAAATGGATTTCTTCAGAAGCAAGGGATGATGGAATAAATATCAACGTAGTTACGTGTGGAAGAGATAAGACAAAAAATTGACGCAGTAAGACAAGATCCAACACAACACCAATGGGTGAAGAAGAATGTCGAACCACGGAAGTAGTTTGATGCACATAATGAAAAATGGATATTTCAGCAAGCCATACAAGAATTCTTGAAGCTAGACATTGCATCTACATCAAATGTGCATCATACTCAGGATGTACCAATGTATGAGATGCCTTCATTACCAGATCATACTAATGAATCACAACCTCTAGGACATGTAAGTACCATAAAATATTTTCTACAATCCTATGTTAAGTTATTAAATTACCAATCATATATTAAAAATTTTCAAAATATACTCGAAAGATGTAACTTAGAGGTAGAGGGGAGATTAGAACAGAAAACAATCAATCACATGTTTACAAGAAGGAGGACAAGCAAGGAATTCAGATTAAATGCTAACATTGGAGATTTCAATATGGGGGACATCATACCGGATTTAGGCTCTGAGGTGAATATGTTACCCAAGAAGACATGGAAATGTATGGGAGATACCACCTTAGGATATTCATCTGTTCAGTTGAAACTAGCAAATAAACACAAAGTTCTACCAATTGGAAGGTTAAAGGGTGTGACAATAGATCTAGATGGAGTGCACACCAAGGCAAACTTCAAAGTAATAGAAATAGTGGATGGAACAACACCTTATCCAACACTGCTTGGACTGGATTGGGGGTTCAACAATCATGCCATGATAAATTTGAAGATGAGGAAGATGTAATTCAATTCAGGAGAGTGTAGATTCATTGTGCCATTAGATCCATCAGAAGGATAAAGGTTTGTAGAAACCACTTGCTTGGACTTTGAGGAAATTAACCAGTTTTACAGAACCACCGTGTGAGAAAAAGACTATGTGAACCCAACTGCAGATGGGGTACTCAGTTGGAGAAGTATCACATCATGCATTTCATACTTAGATACATGGTTGCAAAATTTCCAGTAGATATTACATTAAGTCTCCACAAGATTCACAAGCATAGATCGTGCAGTACAGTGGGTAGGTACAAAAATAAGAGAACCTCCTAGCTTTCATAGGGTGAACGATTCAGATCAATTCCTAAAAAAATATGAAGATGAAGTTTTACCAAATTAGAGGCTCTTATATCTGAACATATCACTCAAGGAAACACCTACAAGATGGTAGGGTGCACACAAAGAGATCATTAGGGACCAATACCAATGCAAATGAGTACTTCACATTAGGTTTGACGTAGAGTAGAAGAGAAGAATGATGTAGAGATATGATGGAAAAGGGACACCTTTGGAATGCTTGGAGAAGTGCAGAACATTATGGATGATGAGATCCCCAGAGGAATGGTCTCATCACTTTATTCATACACTAGAAGGAATCCCAACAAACTGGTATGTAGACTAGGAACTGCATAGAGGAACTGTAGAATGGATAATGTTACAGAAGAACTTTACAGTCACTTTCACATTTGAACATAAGAACCCCAACATAGACTCAACACTCAAAAAATTTAGAGGGGTGATATTCATTAAGGAACCATAAGTTGAACTTATGACAAAAGATCAATAACAAAACAAACAGACAGTGAAAAAATTACTATCATGCTACCATGTGCAGGAAGAAGCACCAGATGAAGAGGACCCGTGCAGCATTCAAATAACAGAAGTTGAAGGTGAAAGAGAGGTGGAAGGCCCACCTCTCGAATCAGAAGTGTTTTCTACATCGATCAAGGTAAAGAAAGTTAACATTGGGACAACCGAGAATCCCAAAATGGCTAGCATTGGAAACTACTGGGATGAGAAAATAGTAGAAAGCATAACAAAGTTATTGCACGAGTACAATGAACTGTTCCCAACAACCTTTACAAAAATGAAAGGCATAATAGGAGATCTAGGAGAGATGAATATACCTATGAAATATGAGGCTAGATCAGTCAGACAATGACCATATAAACTGAACCCAATATATAAGCAGAAAGTAAAAGCATAAATTGACAGGATGTTGGAGGCCGGAATCATAGAAACAGTGGAGGAATCTAAATGGGTCATCCCTATGGTAGTTCAGGAGAACAAGTAGAGAGGGATAAGTATATGTGTCGACCTGAGGAAGCTAAATGGTGCTTTCCTTCATGACCCTTTCCCTACCCCTTTCACGGATTAGGTATTGGATAATGTAAGAGGCTAAGAAGCATACTCATTCATAGATGGATTCTCAGGTTACCATCAAATCAAGATAGCCACAAAAGATAGGTACAATACCACTTTTGCCATAGAATGGGGATCCTACCAGTATAAAGTCATGCCTTCTGGACTGAAGAATGCACCAGTTGTATTCTCAAGAGTATTCATAGATGATTTTAAAGAATTCATCCATCAGTTTTTAGAAGTTTACCTGGATGATTGGACAATATATAGTTTGTTGAAGGACCATGTAGAGGTGTTAATGTTGATGTTAGAAAGACATAGGAAGTGTCAAATATCACTAAATATGAAGAAGTACATCTTTGGGACACCTTTTGGGATACTATTGGGCCATATAGTGTGTAAACAAGGATTGCTAGTAGATCCTGCCAAGATTGCAGTGATTGTTAATCTACCAGCACTAAAGTCAGTACGTCAGTTGAGAGAAACATTGGGACACACAATCTAATACAGGAAATTCATAAAAGGGTATGCATAGATCATTGCTCCAATGGATAAAATATTGAGGAAAGAGACTAAATTTCAGTGGAATGAGGACTTTTAGCGAGGAATGGAAACTCTAAAAGAGAAGATTGTAACAACACCAATACTAGTATTCCCATATTGGGAAAATACAGTTCATGTGCATGTAGATGCATCAACTATATCACTTGGAGCTATTATGGCGCAACTAGTAACAAGGGAATTGGACCATCCTATAGAATTTTCTAAAAGAAAACTATCAGAGTCAGATCAAAATTACAATACCATAGAAAGAGAAGGCCTAGTTATGGTTTATGCACCTCAAAAATTTAAAAATTACTTACTGGTCAAACATTTCAATATGTTTACAGATCATNGTGTTGGGGGGGGGGGGGCGAATTTGTACATGGTTATTGTTGCTCCGAGAATTTGACTTTGAAGTAATTGTCAAACCAGGGAAACTGAATGCGGGACCTGATCACCTAACAAGGATCACTAATGGAGAGGAGCCTAAGAACTTAGAGGACAACTTCCCCGATGCACAATTATTTTCAATCCAAGTAACTGATGAATATTTTGTTGACATCATTCAATACTTGAGTACAGGGACCGCGCCACAAGAATTCAACACTGTGCAAAAGAAAAATCTGGTAGTTTGAGTTGTAGACTATTACTTGATTGCATGACACATATATAATATGGGTGAAGACAATATCTTGAGAAGATGTGTACTAGAACATGAAAGACCTAGGATTTTAGCAGAGGCCCATGAGGGAATAGAAGGAGTACATTATGCAAGAAAAGCTATCACATAGAAGGTATTGCACGTAGGACTATGTCAAAGGGTTGGTAAAGCTAATAGATGGGACGAGATGCCCCTAAGACCACAAGTAACCTTGTAGGTATTTGAAAAATGGGCAATAGAATTTGTAGGACCAATTAACCCACCAACAAATAGGTCAGGATCAAGGTATATCATTACTGTGAGAGAGTATCTAACGATATGGGAAGAAATAGTACTAGTAAAATATTGCAGTGCAAATACAACAACACACTTCATGTTTGAGCATGTGATCACTAGATTTGGATGCCCAAGGATTAAGATGACCGACCAAGGCACTCACTTCCTTAACAATACTATTATGTCTATGACCAAGGATTTTGAAGTCTACCATCAAAAGAGTACACCATATTACCCTCAAGAAAATGGAACATTGGAAGCCTTTAGTAAGATCCTAGCGAATGCAATGAAAAAGGTCTGCAACGTCAACATGGACGATTGGGACGTGAAGATACTAGCAGTTCTATGGGCATACAAGAATACATGCAAAAAGTTGACAGGGCAGACACCCTTTAGGTTGGTATATGGACAAGAAGCAGTGGTGTCATTAGAGTTTTTGGAACCCAGTTTGCGTGTAGTAGCAATCACCAACATGACAGAACGAGGCGCAATCAAAGAATGGCTAAGTCAGCTGATGGAGATGGAGCAAGATAGGATCCTAGTAGGATTTCACCAAGAGGTACAGAAAGCAAGGGACAAATCTTGGCATGACAAACATATTAAAAGAAAGAGTTTCAAGGAAGGAGACCTAGTCTTGGTATATGATAGTAAATTTCTTTAGCACTGAGGAAAATTCAGAGTACATTGGTTAGGACCATATGAAGTGAAAAAAGTCACAGATGGGGGAGTTTCACAATTGAAGGATTAAATAGGTAAATAACTTAGAGGAATGATCAATGGGAGTCGACGAAAACTCTACAGGGACAATCAACCTCCTAGCACTTATAAAGTTATCGTGCAGTAAAAAAAAAGAGAGAGAAAGAAGGGAGTTAGTGTGACGGAAAGAGAAATGTTTGTGTGCATCATAAGACTGACATGCTACACACCTAGGAATGGTGAGATAGAAAAAAGTTGTCGCACAATAAAAAAATCCTAGCATGCCAAAAAAAGGACCAACGGTCAGAAAAAGGAGAAAATTTGAAAAATGGTGGTTACAACAAAAAGGCACCAATTGGTGGCGTTTATCAAATTGAATGCCAAGTACTCTTGAAGCTATTTCAAATTAATCGTGCCAACTGGAAGTGTCTATCAAATTGAATGACAAGTAATCTCGAAGCGCTTTCGCATTAATCGCACCAACTGGCGACATCGAGGAAATTGAATGTCACGTACGCAGGAAGCACCATTTCATTTAAATCACAACTCGTGTAGATTCTCTCAGAAGCTTCACAACACTTGCTATATAATGAAGGCACGTGAGAAACATAAAACTTATTTTGAAATTGTCAAATAACAGAGAGATAGAGCATACAGAGCGGAGAGCGATTTATCAAGAGATACAAAGAAAACATGTTCGACAAAAATCACCCTTAACCACCATGCCACCACCCAAGTTCGGTGGGTCGAGCCAGGACAGCAGGAAACCTTGAAGCCACCATAGATCACCACAATAGACAAAGGGAACTAAACATGAAACTACATAGGCCGTGAAATTCCTCAACCTGGATGAAATTTCCTCACCCCATATGGAACCAGCGAGCCCCACACCCGTGGTGGAGGAATCCCAACTAACAATAGCGGTTGGCATGGACGTTGACATACAGGGAACCAAATAGAGCCAGGAGGCTGAGGACACGGGTAATCCTTCACGACCTGTGCACTTTGAAGGAGCCTAGAGGGTAAATGGGACTGCCCCAAAAAATATAGAAGTCGCTGCACCCAAACAGTTACACGGAGTAGAGCCTGCACAACAGCAAGAGGGGCTAGTAGAAGATGTTATCGATCGGACATAAGCTTACGTTGATGAGAGAACAATGGAGGTTGGAACCTCAATCCAACCATCACAACGAAAGGAAAACAACCCATGGCAAGGTCACTACTCAGACAAGATGAAACAACCATAGTCCTACCATGCATTCTTGAAGGGGTGCAGACCATGCCTAACCTTCTGGGGTGTGTGGAAAGATTGTGCTACTCAGACCATGACGTGGTCGACGTGGACAATTTCCTAGAATTTGCAAGGTAGGTTTACCTTGACAACGTAGGAACAAGACCCTTCAGGGATCCAATTTTACAACCAAAACAATGGGCAGCTGGATTGGCCAACACCGGAATTCTAAAATTGTTGGATATTCCACATTTTGGAAGGGGACGAGACGCAAACAACTATGTCAAAAAATTGATGGCAGTAACCCATGGAGGCTACATATGGTTGGAAGATCATGTCTCTATAGACGTAGATCTTATTTATTTTATCACAACTTTTCCATCTCGGGGGGAGAATCCCGCCCAATAACTTGACGACAAGTTGAAGGAGAAGGTGCTGACAGAGGAGATGAAAAATGCATATGGCACGGAGTGAGGGTCGTGCAAAATCGTTATCAAGCCATCTTGCATACAGCCAATAGATTATTAGTGCTTATTGCATAATATACCATATAATTGTGTTGTAACAATTTCAAAGTTTACAAAGTGATATTAGAATTGTTTATATTTAATAATTCAATCAAAACTAACAATATATTTATTAATTAGAATGAAATTATCATTTTATGCATATATATTATCAACAACCAATATTTTACTCTGTTCCTCTGACAAAGTTTTCTTGTGACTACTTTAATTTGCAACTCTCTTGTTGCATTATCTAACAACTTCTAAAATGTTCTCAACCTCACGAGTTAGTGATAATTATAAAAATTCAGCTATTAGCATAATCAATTTCGTTAAATAACATATATTCATGTATTCACAAAAATGCATTCAAGCATAATATCTCCATTGATGAGTAGATTGCATATATTTTGACAAAGCCTTTGTCCAAGATAAAATTTGCATACTTGAGAGACAAGTTGGGGTTCATGGAGATTTCTCCCTTGGTTGAAAGGGAGGAAATGGCTTCCTTGGTTGGGAGGGAGCACTCATATGTGGTATCATGGGCTGTCAGTGAGTTGTGGATCTATATCATGCTAGTACAACTTAGATATAGTCATACAGCTTAGAGATGATGCTTGCATCATGCTAGATATAATCATGTTAGTACAACTCAGATATGATACATATGGTTGGAGTTGTTGATACAGTGGCCTAAGGAGCATAGTTCTAGTACAACTTAGAGGTAGACATATAGCTTAGATATGATGTATTGACATCATTCTAGTTATGTTCATGCTAGTACAACTTAGAGACGATGTTGGTGAGCCACATCATGCTAGATATGGCCATGTGAGTACAACTTAGATCTGACATACAGTTTAGATATGATGTATTGATATCATGCTAGATATGTCATGCTAGTACAACTTAGAGATGACCATAGGACTTAGATATGATTCAGGGGGCTCATTTCATGCTAGATATGATCATGTGAGTACAACTTAGATGTGGTATATAACTTCGATATTATGCATTGGAATCATGCTAGTACGACTTAGAGATGATCATACAAATTAGAGATGACACAGTGAGTCACTAATATACATCATGCGAGTACAACTTAGAGGTGGCATACAACTTAGATATGATGCATTGGCATCATGCTAGATATGTCATACTAGTACGTCTTAGAGATTATGTAGATGATACTCCAAATCATGCCTGTACAACTTAGATATGATTTGATCTGTGTGATCATGATATAGTCTATATGGATATGATGATGCTACCAACAAAATGGTTTTTTTTTGCTCAAGACCAATACTGATAATACCTCCCTGGCTAGGAGGTAGTGTTGATGTTACTGTAGTTGTGGGAGATATTAACCTCCATGTGTAAACTTTGATGAGACAAGCTAGAGAAACCCCAAATTGTTGGATAAGAACCCTAGAAGACAAGTGGGACCAAGAGAATATTTTATATTAAGTTATTAACCTCCAAGAAGAGAAGTAGGCCCAGTTAGGTGACTTGGAACACTATAAATAGGGGGCACTTGAGCTCATTTTTCACACTCACTCTCACGGCATCATAAGGACTAGTGGTGCGCATGACTGGAGGAGATTTTTCGTTGTTGTAGCGGTAACTTGGTATTTGGTTTATGGTTTGGATTTTATGCTTCGTATGTTATATTTGGAGAGAGGTACGCTACCTTGGTTGGCTACTGGTTCTAGTGTTTTCTTCCAGAATTATTCTATTTGTCAATGTTAAGGTGCTCAGGGGTGGCCTTGTGCCTATGTTTGGATGACAATATATTGATATTCTCTACGATGAAAACGAGCACACATATTATTTTAACATCCCTATCCCCCTATCTCCCTCTCTCTCATCCCTCTACCCCTCTATTTCTCTCTCCCTCTCCCTCTCTCTCCCTCTCCC
>ML778991.1:1347609-1378936 GCA_009831015.1 Picea engelmannii
CTCTCTCTCTCTCTCTCTCTCTCTACCCTTCCTCTCTCCCTCCCTCTCCCCCTCTCCCTCTCTCTCGCTCATATAAAATCTATTATACATTATTTTGAAATTTTGAAAAGTAAACTTGTTTTAAAATATATAACTGAACTAAAAAAATAAATATTAATTTTCTTTACTACTTTTTATAGAATATCAATTTTCAAATATTACCTTAAATAATTAAAAAAAAAAAAAAAAAATCTTGATTTTTTATTTTAATCTTACGAAATCAATTTAAAAAAAACCACAACTTTATGCTACCCCGAAAGAACACTATAGAAACACACATAAATAAAACTAAAGTCTTACTCAATCAATTTTAATCTCTCACTCTCTACCCTCTCTCCCTCTCTCTCTCTCCCTCTCTCTACCCTTCTCTCTCGCTCACTCTCTACTCTCTACCCTCTCCCTATCTCTCTCAAATTTTAATATATGAATTACAAATTCTAGGTTGATTAGTTACAAAAATTTTAATAAAAAATTATATATTACGCTCACTCTCTACTCTCTACCCTCTCCCTTCTCTCTCTCTCTCTCTCTCTCTCTCTACCCTATATCCCTCTCTCTCCCTCTCTCTACCCTTCTCTCTCTACTCTCTACCCTCTCCCCCTCTCCCTCTCTCCCCCTCGCTGCCTCTCTCTCTCCCCCTCTCTCCCTCTCCCCCTCTCTCTACCCTTCCTCTCTCCCTCTCGCTACCCTTCCTAAAAAATCTATTATACATTATTTTTAAATTTTCAAAATTAAACTTGTTTTAAAATATATAACTGAACTAAAAAAAAAAAATATTAATTTTTGTTCCTAATTTTTATAGAATATCAATTTTCAAATATTGCCTTAAATAATTGTAAAAAAACAAAAATCTTGATTTTTTATTTTAATCTTACTAAATCAATTTTAAAAAAACCACAAACACTATAGAAACACATATACATAAAACTAAAACCTCAAATATACAAAATTAAAATATAATAAAATTGTATATTCAAAGATAAAACTTGAAATATACAAAATTAAATACTAAGAGGAACATGGTTATGGCATTTCCAAATTAAAAATAAGAGCTTCATGATAAGAGTACAAAGAGTGTTCTAAACAATTTACTAATTACTTGTGAAGACAAGGGTTTTACTTTTCATAAAATTATCTTAAACTCCTATAATACATCTCGTCCCAGTTCCTTTCTTTCCCAGCACAAGTTTCACTTCCCTCGGATATTGGACAGTCATGAGAAAGTTGGGACTTCCATCTCAAACGTTGAATCACTTAGTGTCCAATTTCTGGAATTGATCCTCAAACGATTAATTGCTTAATTGTGACCATCGATCAATTGTCTTTCTCCAGACCTGACCCTTCATTGGGGGCATCCACGGTCCCGATGATTGATAATCCTCAACCCAGCATGGTCAACGTAGGGGTTGGTTTGTGCCCATATTTGATGGGTACCTTCGATTACCCGCCCCCTCAAGGCGATATCAAGTTTATATCCAGTCACCATAAGGTTGAGATTTTTCAAGTTTCGTCGTTCCGCACGACTTACTTCAACGATCCGTAGATACTTCCTTCCCCATTAGCCCCGATGGATGGGAAAAGACACCTGGGCATGTCCATGCCCTTGTCCGCAGCTGAAGTAGCGTACTCTTTGGTCCAGCAAACTTCAGCCAATATAGATCCAACTCCTACACAAGAGTTAGATTCGCTTCTAGAGCCTATTTGGGCTCAGGTTTCTCTCGCTCACACTGATTTGTTAGACTTAGTCTTGCCTTCTGACGAAGTAGTAATCGAAGCAATGACTAGTCTGTACAAACCTTGGGAAGATCTTCATCACAGATCATACTTCCTCTCAGAGTTAAGCCGAATCGAAGCAGGAGAATTCACCGTGACTATGATGGGAGATAGGTCTTGTCCTATTAATCCTTTAGCTACACACGAGGTTTATGCGAAGAGAAATATGGAAACTATCGTTGAAACCTTACCGATCAATATCTCTCGAAACCCTGGCATCGTGGAGAATGTTTTCATCGGAGCTGACTAATCCCCCGGAAAGATTCAACTCTATACAGATATTTTTAAAGAATTACGCAATGTTTTTTCCTGGTCTTATGAGGAAATGCCAGACATCGATCCAAAAATAGTCGAACATGAAATCACAACTTATCCCTATGCCAAGCTTGTTCGGCAGAAGCTTCATCCAGTTAATCCTAAGAAAGAAGCAGCCATTAAGGTTGAGGTTGATAAATTGCTAAAAGCCGGTTTTATCTATCCTATCCATTTGACCCAATGGGTGTCAAATCCTATGTCGATCAATAAAAAACAAGGCATGATTCGTGTATGTACTGACTTCCGTGATTTGAACAAGGCATGTCCCAAAGATAATTTTCCCACACCATTCATCGACCAGATCATTGATGAATGTGTTTGTTGCGAGGCCTTTTCTTTCATGGATGGTTTTTCGGTATATAATCAAATGCAAACCAAACTCGAAGACCAGCACAAAACGACATTCATTTTTCCTTGGGGTACATTCACGTATCGTAAGATGCCTTTTGGTCTCAAAAATGTTGGAGCGACCATTCAACGGGCCATGTATTTTGCTTTCCATGACCTCAAGCATATAGTCGATGCCTATTTAGATGATTTAGCATCTCGATCTCGCAAGAAAATGAATCATCCCACACACCTCTAACTTATCTTTGAGCGTTGTCGCTACTTTCTGATTCACTTGAATCCAAACAAGTGCAGCTTCTTCTTAACATCAGGAAGTTTGTTAGGTTTCATCATATCAATGACAGGGATCATGATCGATCCTTTCAAGGTGGAGGGAATAATTCAGTTGCCTCCCCCACGCACAATCCTTCAACTTCAGAGTCTACAAGGCAAGGCGAATTTTTTACGGCGCTTCATCGCCAACTATGTCGAGATCACCAAGGGATTTATGCGCTTACTGAAGAAAGATGTTCCCTTTTACTGGGACGATGTCACTCAACGCTCTTTTGATGCATTGAAACATGACCTCACAACTGCCCCTCTACTCCGGCCACCTAACTATAACAAAGATTTCTTATTATACCTGGTCGCAACAAAGTCAACCATTGAGATGGTTTTAGTTCAGGAGGATGACTTATTCTCAGAATAAATGATCTATTACCTGAGCCGAGGCCTCGTAGGACCGGAACTCAATTATTCTCATATCAAAAAACTTGAATTGGTAGCAGTTCATGTTATTCAACGGTTCCGTCATTATGTTTTGTTTCGTAAGACCACCGTCATTGCTGTCGTGAATCCATTCCAGTACATGTTGACACGACGGGTAATAGGCAGAAAGATCAGCAGATGGATAGACGTCCTACAGGAGTTTGACTTAGATTTCGTTTCAGCAAAATCCAAAAAGTCACTGGTCTTCGCAGAACTTATTTTAGAACTTCTGGTCGAGTCAGGTGACATTGTGCCTGAAGAATCGCCTATCAGGGGAGATATGTTTTTTATCACATCTTCGGATCCCTGGTACGAAGATATACTTATCTATCTCCAGACTTTGAAGTTCCCCACCTCTGCTTCTCATGATGAGTGTCGACATATACGCCATCAGGCTAAGAGTTATCTCATACTCGATGATATGTTGTATCGGAGAGGGGTAGACTACATCCTGCACCGATGTCTTACTCACGAGGAAGCAGTTATCGTGCTTAACGATTGCCATACCGGAGCATGTGGAGGTCATTTTTCTGGGTTGACAACAACCCAAAATATTCTACGAGCAGGTTAATTCTGGCAGACACTAATCAAAGATTGTATCGAATCAGTCAAGAAGTTCCACTCGTGCCAAATATTCTCTCAGAAGATGAGGGCACACCTCGCTACCATGTTTCCTATCATCACAGTTGGTTCCTTCACCAAGTGGGGGATTGATTACACTACATGCAACCCTCCTTCAGCAAGGGGGCACCACTATATCATCGTAGTTGTAGACTACTTCACAAAGTGAGTTGAAGCTATGCCAATGTTTAAAGATGATGGAGAGACTGCAGCTCTCTTTTTATTCAACCAGATTATAGCAAGGTTCGGCGTCCCGAGGGAGATTGTCACTGACCATGGCAGTCACTTTCAGAATCAGATGATGACTGAGTTAACATCAAATCTTGGTTTACGCAAGAACATTCATCACCCTACTACCCCCAAGCAAATGGTCAAGTGGAAGCTGTAAACAAATCTCTTAAGACCACCCTACAGCGAACAATCAACTCAGCCAAGTCAAATTGGCATTTTATGTTATACTTGGCATTATGGGCCTACCGAACGTCTATTAAGACTGCAACTGGTTTTTCACATTTTCAACTCGTATACGGGTTGGAAGCAGTCTTTCCTATTGAATGTTAGATCCCGTCCCTAAAGTTGGCAGTACAATTATTACCAGACGCTTCTCCACTCGAAGAACGGTTAGTATACCTTAAACAGCATCGTGATGCAGCCCTGGCCAATGAGGCTCACAAACATAAGGTCAAGTGTCAGTATGATAGGTTCGTTCATCTTCAGATTTTCTCTGAAGGCGACCTTGTCCTGGTCTATGACCAAGATAAGGACCCCCTGGGGGCAGGAAAATTCAAACCCATGTGGTTCGAACCTTTCATCATAAAAGAGGTTTTAAAAAAGGGCGCTTATCATCCAATTGACTTTGAAAGGAATGCTTTGGCGAAGCCTAGAAATGGGCTCTACCTCAAGAAGTATTATTCATAGGAAGTTCACCATGGGTAACTTTTTGTAACATATGTATAGTCTTTGTAATATTACTTTCTAGTTTCTTTTAGTATTATGGACGTGTTGTTGATGTTATCTTTCGTCACTGTGGTAGATGTCAAGTGAATCTGAGGTGTTCATTGGATACGCAGACGGTTCTAGCCAGCACACTCAGAGGCTTTCCTCCACAACTTGGATAATATTTACACCTCGAGGCCAATCATTATCTTCCGAAGGTATATGCTTAGGTGACACCAAAAATAATGTCGCCGAGTATAGTGAAGTTATTGAGTTGCTTCATGACGCCTTGTCATTTGGTATCTCTCACCTCCGAGTCTATCTCGAAGCTCAGCTGGTTGTGTCTCAGTTAAATAAAGTCTACCGGGTTCATGATCTGACTTTACACTGACGATTCCTTAGGGTACATCTCTTAGAACGAAACTTTGATTATATTACATATTTTCATATTCCTAGGAGATTAAACCAAGTTACAGATACTCTAGCTAATCAAATTTTAGATTGGCATCTTGCACACACATGAAAGGACATTCACATAAACATGTAAATACATTTTTTTCACAGATGATCCATAAGACACAAAAGACACAAAAATCCATATATAATCATAAAGTAACCAGAGTACACAGATGGACGCAAGTGCCTCAAAAATATGACCAATAACGAGTCACAGGGCTTATGCCCTCAAAAAATATATACAAGTAGTGCTCGTGGCACGTAAAATGTCTAACTAGGGTCAGGGCCTGTGGGCCCTGTTATACTAATCCACAGCGGTGGATAAACACCGAAACAATCGGACCCACATCCGAGGTGCCCACATCCAAGGTTCCCCCACTACATGAGGCTACATGGATGGTGGCAGATCCTCAATCTCTGCCATAGGGACCATGCGAGTGAGCGCAGTAAAGTTTCGCTCGACTCGCCTCAACACCCTCTCAGCCTCCCCGGGTGGAAGATCCCCTGCTACTGCTGGTCGCCCAGCGGTGGCAAGTGCGGCCCCTGGCCGAGGACGACGCTTGTTCCTCGCATAGTCAGCAGGTCACACTGGTCCCACATCTGCATACAACAAATGCATATCCGTCAAATACTCTAGCATATAAAAAAAATGATATATAACAAAAACGACATAAAAATTACATATGCTTCATAAAAAATAATAACAGCTACAAAGATGGAGACTTACCCATCTCTCCTCGCTCCTCACCGGGAGGTACTGGTATCTCAGGATCCCTCGAAAAATCAATCCCTGCATACAGGTAATTCTCGATAACTGGGATCTACCGCGATAGCTAGGCAAAGAAGTCATCATTGAAGGACTCGTTAGTCTTTCCACCACCCTGTCGTGGCAGCAATACTGCCCATCTACACATAGCAGGAAGAGAGGCCTGATGTCCTCATACCACTACTCGAGGGCTAAAGCTTGGAACTCTCTCAAAGAAGAATGAGCACAAAACAGTCCCAAACCCGAAGTTCCTCTATGTCCGCAATCGACAATCTGTCAATTGCCTCTTCATACACTCAAGAAATGTAGTACTCCAGTAAAAAAATTGTGCATTCAAGCACTGGACTGCACAGTTCATCTGTGCACGGGACGCTTGATGCAGAGCCGCAGAACCATTCATCCGCTCAATGAGCAATACAATCGCCTGCAGCGATAAGTCAGTAATCTTGCTTATGGGCACCTATGAGCTCGATCGGTCTGTCCCAGGCTAGTAGTAAAGGCCTATCAATTCTGCTATGTTATGCGGCTCTGAAGGAAACATCTAGAAGTTGACTAGTTACCCTCTCCTTTAGAGGCCAGTCAAAAAGTATATATCCTTAGTGGTGGGCACCAGTGACTCCCCCTCTAACATAAAATCCTCTGCATCTGGATGTCAATAATCAATCAAGGCATTCAGTAGCCTCGATTGTGCCCACATAAAAGGACATAGAAAAAACATTAGCAACCCACATTGCATCAACACGGCCACAGCATTGGGGTCTTCCCCGACCAACTCACTAACTTCTTCATGCTCCCTTTCTCTCCAGTGAACATACATCCTACAAAACACCAAAGTTCAGGAGGGTTAGCCCTTTCTTTTTAACTTTTTTATTCATTAAGGGAGGTCCGCGCGGGCTATAATGTTTACATTCGCGTGTATACGCGTGTAGTTTTTACTATGCTCGAATGTACACGCGGCCTGTCCAAAGACATCCTGTGTGAACCTAGGGCTGACCTTTTAAAGGTCGACGCCCCCCCAAAACATGGAACCCAAAACAAAAGTAAATATTTAAATTGCAAGATAGGAGAGTTTGTACTTACTTGGTCCAGACATAAGTTTGTTTCGTCCACTGTACCTCCCAGAATCACCACTTTTGTCAAAGGGGGTTTTTTGGCTCTAGAGTCAATTTCCAAATTAACAATGGTGATCATGACATACCAGCTTCTATTTATAGACTTTTTGGCCTCTTTTTGTCACTTTTTTGGCCTCCCTTATCATTTTATTTACACCAAAAACCATTTAGCGTGATTCAGGAGTTGCGTGGGAGGGGTATGATCGAGTATCGGGGCATTTTTTTGGATTTTTGGGACACTTTTGATGATTCATGGAAAAATCTCAGATGATCAACTTGAGCATGTAGGTTAGGTTTCTACCCTGGCTTTTGTATCTCGTTGTCTTTATCCCTCTACCATAGGATCGATCCCATCAGGTTGTGACACAGAACCATCATTGTTGCTTTAGAAGTGTCACGAGTTGGTGGTAGAGCTTACCGGAACATAGATACCCTAGGTAGATCCTGGTTGCATTATGGTGTCCATGCTGTCTCTAATAACTGTAGGCTCGAGAGTCCTTGTTATTTTTCCTAATTACGAGTTTGAGCCTCATTTGCATGATTCTTTTTCACTCTTGACCTCACCCTCGGGACTCCCAAAAAACATAACGAGTCTTCTTTTAAACCCTTTTCAGACCCTCTAAACATGAAAATATTGTCGAGCGATCTTGTGGCCTTTCACGCTCGTTAAACTGACATTTGAAGTCACCTCTGTCCGGCGGTAGTTTAACCCTTTTTCGGTCCGTACGGTCAACTGTACAAACAAAGGTATACTCTAAGGAACTTTCATTCTCTAGAAGAGTTCCCTCCGGTATAATTTTAACCCTTTTTCAGGCCTAAGGGACTAAATTTACGAAAAAGGAACCCCCACGGAGTCCATAGTTAAGCTCTTTTCAGACTCCCTAAAATTGAAAATATCATTGAGTGATCTTATTCTTTCACACTCGTTAAACTGGTCCAGAAGAAAATTCCTGACGGAGTCCATAGTTAAGATTTTTTTAGACTCCTTAAAACTAAAAAAATGGTCGAGTGATCTTGTCTTTATCACACTCATTAAAATAGTTTTTGAATAGATGTCTTGTCGGTGCTAGTTTACCCCTTTTTTGAACTGACTAGACTACCTTCGAAAAAGGTACCCCAATGGAGTCTCCTTTTACATTTTTTCAGACTCTCTAAATGTGAAAAACCACTGAGCTTACCTTCTCTGGGCTCGTTAAACTTACATCGAAGGACGTTACCATTGTGTGTTTTATTAATCGCATTTGCATACCTGCGTCTTTGGCCTAATGTCGGCTCCATGTTGCTCTCAACTGAACCATCTGAAGCATGCCTTATACGCAAGCCCTGTAGCACTTTGCCTATGCGTCTTGACAACTTTGGCCCCTGGAGGATTTTTCCCGAGTGTTCTTTTCTTCCATATGTCCCTTTGCCCTGAGCATCCCTGTGTTCCGTGTGCTTGGAACTAGTACGTTTGTGACACTCGATTCTCCTTTGTAACATAACATTCTTTTATTCTTTTTTCCAAAATTATTGAAAAAAGACAAAAAAAAAAAAATCAAATATACCCCAAAAAGAGGAAGGGAAAAGTATTTTCTTTATTGGCAGCATAATGAGTCGCCCTTAGATAAAGCACATCTGTCCATTTGTTCATCAAACCCTGGGATTTAATATGACCTTAGGAAGTTGTTCTCACTACATAGAGTTGTGTCCTCCTCTATTTGGTTATTCTTCCAAGCATATGGAGAGTTTGTGTTGCCTCCTACTTCGTAAACTTATGGTAATGCCATGCTTCTTGAGTCTCATAATTTGTCCTATTGTTGTCCAAGGGAAGTTTTTCTCCAAGCCTGAGTCGGCCCCTCTACAGTTTGTCTCTTTCCCTCATACCCAACCATCCTAAATCTCCAATCAAGTCCTTGTTCAAAATCAATGAAGCCTTCAGTCTGATCATCAAGATTATCTAGTTCACGACCGACGAGTCGTCAAAGACCTCTGGGTAGTGTATTCGTACACCCATATTACATCCCTACCTAAGTTTTGAATATTTTGAAGTTGTTGCTCGAACTCTGAAGACCTCATCTCCAGCCATCAGGCTGTATCAACTTCTAGAAGATGGATACTCTATATGTATATCTTTTTTATTTCGAGATGTAGCTCCGCTGTGTATTGTTCACGAGTACTCTTTATATAGTTATATGACATGGATCTATAGTGTATTTGATTGGTAGCCATGATTTTATTTGATCCTGAGCATGGGTATGACCGCCTCGATGAGACAATTGTTATTTTGCAGACAACACCTCCCAGTTCCTGATCCTTGGGCTCAATTGTTCGGCACATCAGTGAAGATTGTTAATGTATTTCGGCCATCATATTCTCTTCTAACCTCACACATTAGGGGGCATCTATTATAACCCTAATTTTCACCAGACATGCTTTCCTGGCATCAGGCTATCTCAGATTCCTTCTTTGCGAAAACATTGTTGAACAACTGTTTAAAAAACCTCTTTTATAAAGGCCCACGCGCCCTACTCCATTACTGCACGCGTGTACACGTTAGCTGACCTAAAATAGCCCACGTGTACCCACAAAAGCACGGAAAAAGGAAATTTACCGACGGAACACATAGCTTTGGGTGAGTTAACTAAACCTTCCAGCCATGCATGGCCGAGGGTTCGACCAAATACCTAGCTTCTTCTAGCTTATAAAAGAAGGGGTAGGGGTCCCATTTGGAAGGAGGAGAATGATAGTAAAGAAACTCTACTCAATTTCACATTCCCATTTTCCCAACCCTTTAGCCATCCATGTGCAAGGAGCAATACAGAGAAAAGAAGTTGGAGGACATTTGAAGAGGAGCATAGGATCAGGTTCGCGGAGCGGTGGCCGGTCTCGACATTGCAAGTTAATTCATTAAAATTAATAAAGAAATGCTTTTCCCGTCCCACTATATGAGTTCTTCATAGTTTATTGAATATATGTTTGAATCTCTAACCCATAAATCTGTAGGTAAGATGAATATATAGTTTGTTGCTTGTTTTGTACATAGGTCAACCTTAGGAGGAGAGTTGCTAACAAGCGATCAAGCATGAAGAAGGATCGACATTGAATGCCTGAAACAAGGTATGTTTGTCTAACCATGTATTTGCTTAAAAGAAATGGGGATTAGGTCTGGGACAATGGTAGAAAGTAGACTTCCTTTGGTCATATTTACATGCATAATATAACCCTAATTGCTAGTCCGTAGGGGGATTTCCCACTCACAACAATCGACCACTTCAACTTCAACACACACAATCTTCCCTCCTAAATGCATGGGGAAAGAATGAATGATTCCATGTGGTCTAAAAGAATGACCATCGAAAGATGTAAGAAGGGTAGGTGAAGGAGACAAAATGGGTTGGTCAATGGTTTTCCAACATGCCAACGACATCACGCATGTCGAGGCACCCTCATCAACCACAGTATAGAAAATATTCTGGGTAAAAGTTTTCATGGTGTAAGCCACTACTATCTGAAATGCAATGTGGTATGGGAGACAAGGCTTCAAGTCGATTGTATCAAGTGTGATAGTTCATGGGTTACATGTCTGAGGGGATCCTAAGGAAGCTAGCAGAGTCTTTCTCTATGAAGGGCATCTCTGGAGGACCTCCAAAGCAGACATTGCACAAGGAGTTTGTGACAAATACTCCACCCTAGAGTAATTCTAGGAAGCCCTCACATTTGGATTATAAGAAGCCTTCTTGAACGCCCCTTTTGGGATGCGTGTCATTGTTTCTCCCATTGTTCTCTCGATCTGGAGGGGAACAAATGAGTTCTCGTCTTCTTTATCCTTTTTAGCAGTACTTGGGGTTCCGTAATCGTGTGCCCTAGTAGCTATGTGAGCTTCACCTTTCACCATATAGACATTCAAGGTTGATGGATTACTAGATGAAGGGGGTCCCTAACTACCCCCATCCGCATTCGCAGAGGCTTGAGTTAAATTTTTCCCATGAGGAAATGGGTTCATTAACACTGCAGGTTGTTATTGCGCCAATAAATTTTGGGCCTTCATGCAAACGTTACACGTATACTTCGACTTCTTTCTCTCTATGTTTCCCCCGCCATCACTATTGGTGGGTTTCTTATCCTCCTTACCATTCTTTCACTATTTCTTCATCTCGTCGTCCTGTTGGTTGGCCTTTGGGTTCGCTGATTGCACATTGTGTACATCCGACATCTGAGTAGGGAGAGAAACCAAACTAGAGGTTTGGCTGGTCATTGCCTGTTGTATCAACAATTGATGCAATTGATTTGACAACTAATTTACGGGCTTCGTTTGTGCTGAACCAAAAATGCCATCGACATGTGGTCCAGACTTTTGTCTGGTCTTCTCAAGTATAGACTTTGGTGCATCTGGAAAAACTTCGTAAAGTAAACTAGACTGAGAGTGAATCGGCTCTAGCTATTGAGCTCTCATTATCGCTTATTCTTCTGAAAAGACCACTGACGTTGCTACATCTTTGGATAATTGAGGTACTAAAGACTTAAGGAACCACTCCAGTAGGAATGTTGGTGGGACTGTTACTTTTATCAAACTCTTTCGGGGTCTCCATTCTCAGATGTGGTCAGAGATATGGTCTGCCTTTGTCTACTCAAAATTGGTCAGTAATTCAGTGTTGGCATTGTATCTCACAGGTAATTGAAAATGGTTTAAAAAAACCATTGCCAATTCGCCAAACGTAGAGTCTCTTGAGCAGTCGAGATCAATGTACCATTTCATAGCACTCACGATGAGAGTGTGTTGAAACAAACACAATTGTATGGAGTCACCTCTCAATGATTTGGATGAGCACCATAGGTGAAAGGTAGTCACATGATCACCTAGATCTTCATTAGGCTTGCCCTCGAACTTTGGAATGCTCGAGGGCAACTTGGTCGGCATAGGAGGCCAATGTGGATTGTGACAGATTGGGTCATTTAATAATCTTGACAATTCTGGCAAATGCAAATTTGTCAGGAATGGTAGCTTAGGTTGTTGAATATGTACAGGAGAATAGGGGCCTAGGTTTTGGCTGGCACCAGGTTGCCAGGAAAAGTTAGGCTGCTAGCCTGGGTTCTGGTAAAAACCATGGCCTAGGCTAGCATACAGATGTTGCGATTCTTGAAACGTCATCGGTTGACTCCTATAATAGGACGTTGAGGGTTGATAAGGGATTTCTCTCGAAGTTGTGTTCCAAATGTTTTGGAAAGGGTTTCCCCCTGCCAATCCGACCGGCATAGGTATTGAGCCTTTCCCGGGGTTCCATTGACCATGGAAGGGGTTGCCCCCAATCGACATCCCTGACGAGGGAACTGATCCCTGCCACAGATTCCAAGGTCCTTGAGAAGTGTGTAACCCCTATGCAAGAATAGTACCATGCACATGATTTTGTGATCCAAAACCAAGGTTTCCCCTGGCTGAGATGGTAGCTAACGAGAATGTGTTGTTACCAAATGTGTTGAACAAAGAGAACGATAAAGAACCCAACGGTGTGGTACTGGAAGAAGGTCCTTGACTACCTGCTCCGAACAAGTTGTAGGTCATGTTCGACTAGGCGGGCTGCTAAGAAGCACCGCCAAGCGAGGGGGATGGTGAAGGGATGTGACCCCCACCGTAAGGGAAATCATTATAGGGGGATGAGGTGCCCCTCATAGACCCTTGCAAAGGAGCGTTTGAGCTCCCTTCCCCCAAACCCATGGTCTGTAGGGTGGAGTAGGTGAGGACCGAGTTCGTGTCAAAGTTGGGCATCCAGTATGAAAACGGATGGTTTGTTGCACTCTGTGTGAATGGTGCAGTGATTGTCACCATGGACAGACTCAAACCACTTTCCGAGGTAGAGGTAGTTGAGACCATAGTGGCCTGGACCTGCGAAGGTGAGTTACGAAGCGGAACGCCCCCAGTTGTGGCAGTCGTAGAGGGAGAATGAGGACTCCCTGACGAAGTAGAAACATTTTCTTCCATCGCTTCTTGCAGGACTATTTGATGCTCGTGATGCATTACCCTTGGGGGGGAAAGCTGTATCAAAAGTGGTGCCGACAAGTCAGTGATCGAAGGGTTATACGGACTGATATTTTCCACTCCAAGCTCAAAAATAGTCAGTTCCTATGGAAACAAATGTTCTCCTCTCAGATATGGATTAGGTACAGTTTCATGTGGCTCGGTCATCTCAAAAGACCCTTACTAGTCTAGTCTTTGCCTTTGCGGTGGCGATTGTGGCTCAAAGTTAACTGGTGGCAGGACCAAAAGGCTTCGTGACTAGTGGATATTTTGATATTCCACTGTGTGAGAAGATCAATGACACACTAATGCTTTTCTAACGCTAAATACCAAACACACACTAGAAAATTTCCTATGAGATATAGAAATAAAACCACTAAAACTAGTTGGAATAAAAGTTACACCAGCCAACACTAGAGCAACTTACCGATGCAAGTACAACTTGAAAATGGAAGCACCCTATGGGTATACTCTACAAACCGTGGCTCGATGTCTATCCTAGGTACTTGGGTATACCTCCGCAGTCACCTATGTAAGTCCCTAAAATAAAGGCAACTAGGTTGCCAACTCGTGAACAACTACCAAGCAGGTACAGTCGACAGTTGGGTGGACCGCAATGAGTAGGGTATCAAGATTGAAACCTATTTAGGGTACCAAAATAAAGTGTTCTGGAATATGACTGAGGACCTCAAACGGATTCGATACCCATGAAGCTCTGTGGCAAATGCAATCAACAAAATCCCAAGATAAGTCCTCTATATGTGTTCCCCACTATGCTTGGTCTAGCTTTGGAGGGGTTATCTCCACTACCTTTCTACACATGACCTTTTGTTTAACCCCTGTGTTAGAGGGGGGTCCCAAATAATTTCCACGTTACTGGACTTCTACACCCCCTAGCAAAGACTCGTATGTTTGTTTTATAGCCTTGAAGAGTTTCCTCTCCAACCTAAATTAAGGCTCTAGCCTAGTCTAGTTGATGGACCCTACAAACATGAAGTCTGATTACTTTTAATTAAGCATTAATTTTAAGTGGTTTATCTTAATTCAAAAGGAATGGAAATGAAACTGGTGGTGTTTGTAAAGAGACGAAAGAGAAGAACAAATGTTGGAAACAAAATTACTTCTTTTTCAACAAACAAAGATTTAAAAATTGAAAACTCTTTAACCAAATTTTCTATCTAACTTTTCTTTCTAAGATATTTTAAAAGAAGAACTCAAAACTGAATTTCACTCAACTATGAGCTACTTAAAGTCCTAATAATTTAGTAAAGAACTTAAGAAAACACTCTTCTTCCTAACAAGTAAAGACAACTAACCTAACCACTTAACCAAACAAAAAAATAAAATCTTTTTTTTTATATGCTTCAAAATAAGAAACTTGAAAATAAATTATTTTATTTTCTTCTAAAGCAAGTAAAAGGGAAAATTTCAGACATGGAAAAAAAAAAAAAATTGACTTATGGTCTACTGCGGATCGCAGGGAGTCACTGGAAGAACCACAAAGGCTAAACAAAAAATACACACAGACTTGTCAAAAACACTTTCAATGAAAAAAACAAACAATATTGAAAGATAAAGAAATTGACGTCAAACCTAGGCTTAAAGACTATAACTACAGAGACCAGTACCAAATCAAGAAACCCCTGAGAATTCAGACTTCAATCAGGGAAGAGGATGACTGCCTCTTTTTTTTTAAGTTTCCTGACACAGACACGCTAGTGACACTTCAACAACCTGTGTATGTACGTGAGTTGTCCAAAGGTATGGCGTGTATGTACACATGAAAACCCATTTTAGGCCACATAAACCTCTATAAATTCTCAAAAAAAGAAACCAACATTCAAAACTGACAAGGCTGTAGAATTCCTGCAGAAACCCCGATAGATCTAGAATTCTAGTTAAATTGAACACATACAATTTGCTAATATTCAAGAGATGAGAGAAAGTTTTTGCTCCATAAATCAGAGAATTATATTAATAAAAAATGAATATACATGAGAAACCATCCTCAAAAAGAAGAGAGGAGGTGAATACATAGAATTTCCAACATATAAATTATAGTCAAAAAAGCTAGAAAAAGCTAAAATAGGTGTCATAGGCTAAGGGAGACCACATAGTTCGACTTAGACCACTAAAGACACATGTCACACACTCATTAATGCCCACAAGAGTTAAGTGATGCGCATTATCTCAATTAAGCTCACTTAACTGACAAGAGAAGTAGTTCCAACCCACTTAACTGACCCGAAATAGCAGTTATTAATAATAGTAACAACAAAAATCATTAATTAAGGAATAAATCTCTCACTCAAAGAGGAGGTGCACATTCCCCAATAATGGATGCATTTTTGCATGGAGGAGTTGGAATAAATCAAGAAAATCAAGAACCGGGAGTTGAGTCTTGATCTAAAAATAACAATTTTCCCTAAAATCTAGGGATGAGACGCCCTTCTTCTCTATGTGGAAAAATTAGGTGAAATAAAGTGTTATGGAATGTATTAACCAATATCTAGGAGTCTAATCTAGGTATAAACTAATGTAAGTTAGGGTTATGCTCCAACACCCCCCCTTAAGCCTAACTGTAATGACAACAAATTTGAGTCCTGACAACTTGGCCATTTTAGGTACTCATTACATAAAACAACTTCTCATGAAAAGAGGAAAGAGGAAAAACCTTGTGGGAAATGCCCCCCCCCAAAGAGGAAAAAAATGTTGAGTGGCCAAAAGTGACCTACTCAGTTTTCTCCACCACTCCAAGCATGGCTCTTAGTTCTGAATATTTATTTTCAGTGAAGGACTTGGTGAAGATGTCTACAACCTGTTTCTCTGTGGGGCAGTAGTGCAGTGAAATGAATCTGTCACGGATAAGCTCGTAGATGTAATGCATGTGAATCTCGATGTGTTTGGTCCTCTGCCTCTGAACTGGATTAATCGATATCTAAATGTATCCCTGTGGCTACTCCATATAGATCTCCTCCTTGAGATCTCCATGAAGAAATGCACTCTTCACATCCATGTGATGAACTTCCCATCTACGAGAAGCGGCAATGGCCAAAACTAGTCGAATCGAGTCCATTTTTGCAACAGGTGAAAATGTCTCTGTGTAGTCTATGTCATGTACCTATGAGTATGCTTTTGCGACAAGTTGAGCTTTTCACTTGTTGATCTCACCATCTACAACAATATTTGTTCGATATATGCATCGGCATATAACAAGCTTTCTTCCTTTCGGAAGTGGAACCAAGTCCCATGTGTTGTTGTCCATAAGAGCAGAGTACTCTTCATCCATGGAAGCCTACCAAAGTGGGTTTCCAACAGCCTTAAAGTGTGACTTTGGATATAAACCAAGTGTCATATAGAAATGTATGGGAAGCAATGGTTCTATGGCATCCAGGGCTTGAGGAGCCCCAAAAAAATGTGATCTAGTCCTTCTTGTATCCGCAGGATCACCGACTAGTTCACCCGCATCTTGCAGGGTTTTCTCTGCCCAATTTGGAAACTAAGTTGGAGAAGCCATGACCTGCTCCTCATCCTCTGTATCAGACCCAAAAGGCTACTCTGATGGCTGCTTTGAAGTGCTTGAATAATTTTCAGACTCCTCATCAGTGACAACAAGCGGTTTCTTGGCAGGGTCTTCGGAAAAATCATGTTGTGATTCTTCTTCAAACTTCACACTTCGAGCTAGAATGAACTTTTCAGTGTGAGAGTCCAGCAATATATATCCTTTGAAACCTTCAGGATATCCAACAAATATGCATTCAACACTTTGAGGCTCCAAATCCTTCCTCTTATTTGTCGGAATGTGAGCCCATGCTCGTGAACCAAAAATGCGAAAGTGCGACACTTTCGGTTTCTTACCGGTCCAACATTCAAAAGGAGTGGTGCCTTTGAGTGATTTTTGAGGAACTTGGTTCTGAATGTATGTTTCACAATTAATAGCTTCAGCCCGTAGCTTGGGAGCTAATGATTTTGACTGTAGCATACAATTGGCCATCTCTTTTAGGGACCGATTTTTCCTCTCCGCAACACTATTCTGTTGTGGTGTATATGGCACTGTGTGTTGTAGTTGTATACCTGCATCAATACAAAGTTGTTGCACATATTTGTTGACATACTCCCCCCCATTATCAGTATGGAGTATCTTAATATTACACCCAGACTCAGTATCATCAAGTGCTTTAAATTCTATAAGGCATTCAAATACTTCCAATTTTAATTTCAAAAAAAATACCCAAGTAAAGCGAGAGAAATCATCTATGAAGGTGAGTACATATCGAGCCTTACTGATTGAAGGTTACGGGAATGGGCCCATTATGTCACTATGAATCATCCCAAGAGGTGAACAAGCTCTGTGTTCCTTCCCTTTGTCGAACTTTTGCTCTGGATGTTTTCCAAGAATGCATCCTTGACATACATCGCTTGTGAATTTAATAGTTGGCAATCCTTCTACCATGTTTTCCTTGCTGAGTTGATGCAAGTACTTATAGTTTAGATGGCCAAATTTTTCATGCCATAACCTGCTGATATTATTAGATTGTGACAGAAATACAGTGCTAATATATTTAGGAACAAAGTGGGAGAATAAATACAAACGAGAACCGTGATCTGCAATTCCATGTGCAAGTTGTGAGCCTGTGGAAATGTCGGTAATCACTGCAGAGTCCGGAGTGAACTCCACCTTCCTTCCAGAGATGGAATGAGTGATCTGATATATCGAGAGAATATTTGCAAATAGTGAGGGAACATGAATCACATTTGTGAATCATCCCCCTTCAAGATCAACAATTCCTTCTCCGCACACCTTTTCAAGTGTGGCATCTCCCAAGTAAATTGGGGATCTGGTGCTTTCTTCGATGGAGGAAAATTCATATTTTAATGCAGCCATATGGTTTGGTTCACTTGAATCAAGGATCCAAGCTAATGGAGTGGATGTGACAGCCATTAAATCATGACCATCTTGTGCTCTCCCTCCCATTCTGTTATCATCTTTCTTCTTTGCATTTTCGGGCACCGTGAGATTGTGCTGCCGCAATTGCTTAGCCATCTCATTGATAGTCTTCCTCATGCAATTTTCTTCGGGATGAAAAAATTTGGAACAGTAGCTGCAAAGTTTTATTTCCTTCTTCTTCTTACGCTTAGTCTCATAAGAGTTCTCTGAATATTGTGAGGATCTCTCCTTCTTCGATTCAGGAAATTTACCCTTTCCTTTTTGCTTGTCTTTTCCACTGCTCTTTGGAGCATCAGTAGCCGCAAGTGCTTGGTTCTTGGAACGCTTGATGGCACCCATATGGACTAAATTATCTGCAATGAAATCATTCAATGGAGGCATTTTCCATGTTTCCTGAGTCAATTTAGATGCTTGAAAAGACGATACAAATACGGAATATTCAGGGCCTAATTTCAAGAGAATTGAAAGGATGAGCTGATCTTCCTTTTTATTGACTCCACATGTATTAAGTTCAACGAGGAGGGATTTGAACTTGGTGAATAATTATTGCAGGTTGTTGAAATGAATTGGACTTAGGGATATGAGTTCATTCTCCAGTTGATGCACTCTCATTGCATCCTGCTTGCTGAATAGTCCTTCCAATGTGGTCCAGACCACATCAGGAGTAGTGGCTCCACTGACACGAAAGAGGAGATATCTGGAAATTGATAGGCATATCAGCCCAATTGATTCATCTAATCTATTGAAATACTTGATCTTCTCCTCTGCAGTAGTCGGTTCTTTCTTCGTTCCCATTGTTACCCTGTAAAGCCCTTTGCTTCGGAGGAGCATAGAGATCTTTGTCTTCCATTCGAAGTAATTGAAAGGATTTAGAAAAAAAATTATGGGCTGAGAGAGATGATACATTGTTGATTTTTGTGCCTCTTGATGATCTATACCTGCAAATAAAACCTTGTACAATCCACTAGATTCAATCTAGCTCTGATACCATGTAGAATTCCTACAGAAACCCCGATAGATCTAGAATTCTAGTTAAATTGAACACATACAATTTGTTGATATTCAAGAGATGAGAGAAATTTTTTTCTCCATAAATTAGAGAATTATATTAATCAAAAATGAATATACATGAGCAACCATCCTCAAAAAGAAGAGAGGAGGTGAATATATAGAATTTCCAACATAGAAATTCTAGTCAAAAAAGCTAGAAAAGGCTAAAATAGGTGTCATAGGCTAAGGGAGACCACATAGTTCGACCTAGACCACTAAAGACACATGTCACACACTCATTAATGCCCACAAGAGTCAAGTGATGCGCATTATCTCACTTAAACTGACTTAACTAACAAGAGAAGCAGTTCCAACTCACTTAACTGACCCGAAATAGCAGTTACTAATAATAGTAACGACAAAAATCATTAATTAAGGAATAAATCTCTCACTCAAAGAGGAGGTGCACATTCCCCAGTAATGGATGAGTTTTTTCACGGGGGACTTGGAATAGATCAAGAAAATCAAGAACCAGGAGTTGAGTCTTGATCTAAAAATAACAGTTTTCCCTAAAATCTAGGGATGAGGCGCCCTTCTTCTCTATGTGGCCAAATTAGGTGAAATAAAGTGTGATGGAATGTATTAACAAAGATCTAGGAGTCTAAGCTAGGTATAAACTAATGTAAGTTAGGGTTATGCTCCAACAAGGAGTACTGGTATGGCAAACCAAAATCCCTTCAAGACTCAAGAACTTTCCAGAGAACTCAAAGAGATAATTAAACCAATTAAAACACCCAAAAAATATCCCCTAAAAGCCCTAGAGGCTCCCCAGTATGGCCGCCAATTCTACTATAGTGGAAAAACCCCCTACGGACTACACTAGGGTTCTAAAGTGTAGACAGATCTAACTATCTAAAGTATCCTACTTTTAACAACTATCCCGACAGTACCCCACATTCATGCATAAAGTACAAAGTATAGGGATCCAATAGTCTTACCTTAAACTCTACGTCTAGTGTCGATCCCTTTGCATTCGGTCGCTTCTCAACTGCAAGTTTCCTCCCAAGGTTGACCTGCATTCACCAAAAGACAAATACGAAACTATGAACATGCATTCTATATATGAATTAGTGGGTTATATTTCATAACAAAATGTAAATCAAACATAAAGATTGAACACATTATATGGAGGGACGAAAAAAGTACTTCTTTATATTAATCTCACAAAGTCACTTACAAAATGAGATCAGCGATTGCTCCTCGAACCTGGTCCTCGGCACCTCTTCACCAAGATCCAACTGCTTCCATGTATCCTTCTTCTCTCACACTTCTCTCTAGAGAATGGGCATAGGCTTATGGATGAGGAAAAAGGCAAGAATAGGGAATTCTGGCTCAAAACTCACAATGTGGCTGCAAAATTCTTGAGGCAAGGGTATAAAATGAAATAGTTAGAGTTTCACTGTTGCTATATTTCTCCTTGGAATGAGACCCCAACACCTATTTTTCTATGAAAAAAAGATGGTTATTTGGTCGGGTGACGGGCTATAGGTGGACAATTGGTTGGGAAACCACCCAATAGCCCGTAATCTCAACGAATCCCTTGCAACTTTTTATTTTTTGCAATTTTTGTGGACATACACGGGCTATAATGGTGCATCTAGTGTACATACGTGGGAAATAGTGGTGCATCTCATGTACATACATGGGTAGTAGTGGTGTAGGGCGCGTACATCTTCAAAAATAGTGTTTTTAAGAGGAGATGTTCAGTGTTGTCTTGGAAAAAATAGTAAGTAAGATGGCATGATGCCAAGTATGCATGTATGGTGCAATTTAGGGTTATAAGAATGTTGCCTTAGGTGGTGAGGTGGAAATTCCACATGCAAATTAGATGGTGACCTAGTGCATGGGAAGGCTAACATGGACTTGATAGGTGGGTATAAAATAGTGAGGTGGCATGACACCTAGCTACCAAGGGGTGACTTGGCACATGTATGTGATGAGGTGGCATGACACCTACCTACCAAGGGGTGACTTGGAACATGTATGTGATGAGGTGGCATAAGGGATGAAAATTAATGTTAAGTATGTATTGTGGAGGTCGTGTATGCAGTATTTGACTCATGCACATATCAATAAAAAGTGTTGGTTCTTATTAGTAAATAATGGAGAATTTTTTCTCTCAACACATGGGGTATAGATTTTGCACAACAAATGAGGGTCCATGAGTTATAGAGGATCAAATGGGGGTTGATGCTCATCTCTTGAAGGCCGAAACATGAATCGTTAGAGGCCAAATTAACGTTGCAATGTCTCATTGGAAATATATCAGTGTGAAGTATTTGATGTGATGGTCCAATCAGTCGATGCCACATACATGTTGATCGCACCATCAATACAAAAGAAAAAGTCCCCATTTTTACAATAAATATTCAAACTATTATGTTTTAAAGGTCAAGGTCTTAGTTTATCTTGTATTGGAAAAAATGAAGATAAAGACACAATCCTTCCATTATCATTCATGCACATATCATATTAAAATATTAAGGTGTATCATTTTCATGAGGAGAGTCCTCTCGATGGAGGAAAATTACATCATTGTAATAGAATTCAAGTTGTAATCGTAAGTAGTATTAGTAGATCCATGGAATAAATAACACTAATGGGGCTTCCCATGAATTTTCTCATAATTCAAGTTGTAATCGTAGGTAGTACCAGTGGATCCTGGAAGAAATAACATAGGTCTTCAAGCTTCATGGCATGTCGCACTCTATTGTTTCTGATCGTGACCCAACTTTCACAAGAAATTTTTGGAAAGAACTGTTCAAGATACAAGGCACATAATTGCATCTCAGCACAGCTTATCATCCCCAGACTGATGGCCAAACGAAAGTTGTCAATGAGTGTTTGGAAACATATTTGAGGTGTTTTGCCTCGGAAAAGCAAAATCAGTGGGCTCAATGGTTACCCCTAGTTGAATGGTGTTACAACTCTTCATACCATACAACTACACGCATGACTCCTTTTGAAGTGGTATATGGACAGAAGCCACCTTCAATTCTCTCATACTTACTGAGTGCCTCGAAGGTCCAGGCGGTTGACCTAACACTTACAGCTCGGGAGGCCATTCTTCGTACCCTCAAAGAGAATTTGGTCATGGCACAGAATCGCATGAAGAAACAAGCAGATCAAGGTCACTCTGAATGTCAATTTGCAGAAGGGGATCAGGTGTTTCTTCGACTGCAACCTTACAAGCAAACTTACCTCAAGTCCGAGCATTGTCAAAAGTTAATGCCCAAATTTTATGGTCCTTATACCGTGCTCAAGCGTGTGGGACAAGATGCCTATCAGTTAGCTTTGCCCAACCATTCAAAGCTACATCCTGTTTTTCATGTTTCATGCTTAAAGAAGGTGATTGGAGCTAAGTGCCAAATTCAAACCAACCTTCCAGAGTTAGCTGAAGAAGGATCCATTTGGCTATAACCAGAAGCAGTTTTGGACCAGCGTGAGTGTCGCCTAGGTCAAAGAACCATCAAGGAAGTGCTAGTCCAGTGGAAAGATACAACTCCAGCAGACGCCACTTAGGAACCAACTACCATTCTGCAGCAATTTCCTCATCTCAAGCCTTGAGGACAAGGATGCTTTTAAAGGGGCGGACATGTTAGGGTCCTAACCCGCACATAGGTAGAACAATATATTCAGATGTAATAAAAGTCAATATTAATAAGGCCTTTCAATAAAATAGAATAAGGCGGATGTAAGAAGACCCAATAGAAGCTTCCGCTTCTAGAAGGACCTTCCTCTAGATGCTTCTTTTTAGTATAAATAGGAGTCGAGGGTATGAGAACCCTAGCTTGGAGATTATTGTAATAGAGCTCTGCTCAACTGGAGGTTGCCCCCTCGAAGAGGCCCATGAACATTGCTTTCATATTCAAAGTGTTATTTCTGTTGTTATTCTTATATCATTTCAGTGTTATTGTGGTGAATGTTCTGGTTATATTGTTGTTATTCTGCCATTACTAGCATTTTATTTATGTTCTGCATACATTTTATATCTAGTATATTACAATGTCATCTAAAAAAAAATCTGCAAACATTTTTTTTATAAAATTAATTAAAAATACAAAAAACAATTAAATTGAATACAAATTCTATCAAATGAAAGTCCATTCAATTATGAAAATGTTGGTACTAGTTCTGAAAACATACTCACAATATTTTCAGGAGTCCGCTCCTTCCCAAGTTAGAGTAAGTTGAAGTGAAAACATACTTTTCTGGAAAGTGCCATAGTTACAGGTTTTTGTTCGGTCGAAAGTTAGTTTTAACGAAAAAACTAACTTTAGATTTAAAATTGTCGTTAGATTTTTCAAGGGTGTCGTTAGATTTAACTTTCAGTCGAAAAAATTCAAGAATTCGGCCAAAAAAATGCCATTGGCAATTTGCATGACCTGATTATCATGAAAGTGTTACCCATATTCGATATTTTATCCCCATGTATTTCAACAGATGAAAGTATGTCAATAGAATGGCTATCACTCTTATTAGTAAATATATGTCATCAATGGTTAGAAGCAATTGCGTCTTCAATGAATGAAGTGGTAGCTCGAATGATTGGGAGAGAAAGAGCGTAGTCTACGAGAGTGCATAAGTGGATAGAGGCGCTAATGAAGACCAAACCAAAAAAAAATGTTTTTTGTAAAATGTGTTTATGCAATTTCAGTATTGTTATTTATGATGTAAGCATTAATGAAGGGTGTTAGAATTAATGCTTACATATTAGTTTGGATTTGTTAGTTCTAGTTAGTTGTGAGATATATTCTCCAACTATTGGATCCTAATTATGTGTGTGGTTGAGAGATTCCCTCGTGAATTTGTTAGGTTGTTGAGGGAAAACTTTATGTATTTAAATATGTGTGTTTGGTTTAATAAAAAGATACAATTTTTTGTGTACATGTTGGTTCTCTCTCTCTCTCTCTCTTTATATATATATATATAAAGTTGATATTAAAATATGGACTTCACTAATATTTTTTTTAAATAGATGTGTTAACTCCATATTAAGCATTGAAGAAATTACACATCTCCCTCATATGGAGAAGTAACCATGTGAGGAATAAGAATTTTTTACTTTCAATTAGTGTATCTCTCTATATATAAAGTTGATATAATATTAATTTACTTAAGCGTGAATATTGATATAACATTATTTCACTTAAGTGCAAGGTGTCAACTTTCAATTATTATTGATATTATTTTAAATGTCACATGTCAACTCCATAATATTAAGCATTGTTATTAATGAAATCAAATTTTTTTACTTTCAATTATTCTATCACATTCTCTCTCTCTATATATAGTTGATATAGATTTATTTTGCTTAAGATGGATATTGAAGTATTTTATTTATGTCCCACATTAAAATATTTTTTTATTAATATTTTTTGAAATGCCATGTGTTAACTCCATATTGAACACGAAAGCAGTTACACATCTCTCTCATACTGAACTTTAAAATACACTTTTCAACGTAATAGTTACACATCTCTCTCATACTGAACTTTAAAATACACTTTTCAATGTAATTATACCCAAACAATATTTCTTTATTTATTTTCTAATTTTATTGTTAGTTTATGTCCATTCAGAAACATAAGTCATTGATTGTCTACTCTTCTCGTGTCAACCATCATGTGACTGGTGATTTGGGCTCTACTCTCCTCATGTCAGCCACCATGTGACTGCACCATATTTTTCATGCAATCACTTTGTATATATTCTTAATGTTAAGTTTTTCATTAGACTACCTTGTATCTATCTTAAACATGAGCTTTTATTTTTCAATTTATTTGTTTGTCTATGAACTATAAAGAAGAAAAGAAGTGGTTCAAGGTTATATACAAATGTTCAATGAATGAACAATAAGTTACAGTGGAAATAATTACTAGCAATTACTCTTGGTATTACAAAAGGAAATTAAAAATAATTATAAAATAATTAATTAATTAATTATTAAAATTAAAAATACAAATATAAATATTTGTTTATAATTTAATAAAGGCATAGGCTAAAGGGCCAACGATATGAACCTTTGTCTTTGGCCCTTTTCCAACATCTTTCACCAATTCCGGTCATCCATATTTTCAGGACTTCATTCCTCCAAACAACGTCAATACAACTTTTGTTTCCACCTCAGTTTCACCGGTGACGTTGACATGGGAATTGGTCCATGGGCCTGCAGGTACCTAGTTCCCTCCCTACCCATTTCGATTTTTTTTACCTCCCAGGTTGGTGCTCTCATTCCTCTTCAATGGTTGGAAACCCCAAAGATAAACTTCCTAAAAGCAAAGTCGCAACTCAAACGGTTGTGGTTATTGAAAAATATGACCAAGAAGGAGGTTGATTGGTGCCTATGATGTGAAAGGACCATGAATTTAAGGAATAAGAAGAAGTTGTTGAGTAAAATTTGGTTTTCAATGCTAGTGGCTTACCTCGACACACTAAGATGTCCACCATGGTTTTTACAGTAGCTTAAGTGGTTTCTATAATCATGACAAGCTCAAATGTGAGGCATGAATGGTAGAGGTTAAGATACTTTCAAACTTTCTTGATATAATGGACTCATTATCCAGGTGGATAATGGTGGACACCCACCTATTCCAACTGGCTCATCTTGACAATTTTTAGTTCAACACGTTTCTCTGTAATGATGAAATTTCTTTTTAATTGTGGGTTCTGCACTTTTGGGGTTGTCTTGAATCCATACAAAACATCCAGGTGGATATTGGTGGCCACCCACCTATTCCAACTAGCTTATTTTGGAAGTTTTCATGTCAGTACATATTTTTGTACTTCTAGGGCCATTTTGGGGCCCTAAAAAGTATTTTTTTTTGGCTTGACATAGTAAAACTATAAACGAAATTAGATTTTAACAACATAATGTGTATTTCTCGAAAATACCTTTCCAACAGGCTATCACACACCTAAAACAGAGTTTGTATGCAAAAGTTATGACCCCGAGAAGTTGAGGTACCAACTTACGCATCGATGCCCACATAACTTTTGTTGTTTCATATCCTAGGGTTAGGTTTTTGGATGTCTAGGGTTTTGGAATTCTTGAGTAATGTTAAAAAGGCCTCTGGAGCCTCATTGTAATCATTTTTATTAGACGAATGCACGTAGAAGCCACATCTCTTCTTAGATATAGCTACCACCATTCGAGCAAGTTGTTGTCTGTTATGTTGTTTTACAGTTTCAGCCTATTTTATTTATTCAATAGAAGTTATTGTTCATTGGATAGTTGTTGTTGGTCTTTGTATCGCTATGTTCTTGTATTCAATCTATTATTCATTTCATTCCGCTCATAAATCTGGATCAACTCATCACTCATCCCATGTGACCTCTATATCTGCACATTTTGTGTTGCTAAGTCCATGAACATGCTACTGAACCCTTACCAGAATTTTGGTTATAGTAGTTATCTTGGGCATTAATTTCATGATGTTACCCTGCATATCTACACATGGGCTCAATTCCCTCATTCGGCTTCAACAAGAGTTGGAATTGAATTCACACGAATCTGTTTATTTGAACCAATTGCATGTTGTTGGAAATGGTGATGGTCAATGATTTCATGATGGTATGTAGCCCAGATTCGAAAGGAAATTATACAAAGTTGATTTACAAAACCCCTTATCGAATGAAAATTTAAGGAGGTTAGGGTTAAGGTGGGATTCTAGTGCTTTGGACATCTATATAAATCTCTCTACAAAAAAATAGTGAGCAATGTCTTAATGGATGAGGCTCTAGAAGAGGAATTTGAGGATTTTGATACTCAAATATCAATTAGGTTTCAAAGTGCTAGAGATTAACATGAGGAATCTCGAGAAAAACAAACATAGCAACAATTGGAACCCATGGAGGTGAGGGGCCTTTTATCTTTGGAAGGAGAAATGGGGATTTGATGAGTGGTCTGATATTTGAAGGCACTAGAGTGACTTTAGTGTCCAATAGGGTTGTTGTTCGATCTAAAATTGATACAAGTTCTATTAGTAAAGTATTTGGGGGTGAAGATGGAGGTGGAGGTGGGTATGGAAGCACAAGAGGTGGGTCTAGATAAAATTCCAATAACACGGATATTTACTATAAGAAAATGGTATAGGAAAATCCTGGAAACCCACTTTTGTTAACAAATTATGCAAGGTTCTTACAGGAGGTTAGTATTAAGGAATCTGAACTTTGTTTTCATTTACTAGACTTGATTTGTTGTTATATAACTAATCATATTATCCTTTTTTAATACAAATCATCCATCATCTTATACATCATCCACCATCATCTTATATATCATCATCTTAGCCTTGATATGCTGTTATATAACTAGTACCAATTGTTCTAGTCCAAGTCTAGAAATGCCTAGACGAGGATTTGATGAGTTGTCATTTTTATGCTTCTAAAACTTATAAATTTAATAATAACTCGTGTACAAAGAGAGGGAAAATTTACATCTCAAATGATTATAAAAGTGGGCTAGATCCATGGATTTTAATATGTGAAATCATTTAACCGATGTTAAAGAAAGCTAGAACATATACCACATCATCCACACAATGAACATAAGACGTACCCTGGGAAACCCAATATGGGAAAACCCAATGAGAAGGTGAGGACTATACCTTACTCTTTTCTTCTCAAATATGAAATGCAAATACAAAGAAGGTGAACTCGCTATGGAGTTTCCATTGACATTGTGGCATGTATCCTTGTTACAAGGTCTTCTACTTCCTTTATTCTACTATAATATCCCAGTCCATTTCCTTGGTTAACTATGAAACAATAAAATCAATGCAACAAGAATGGAACCCCTTCCTTTTTTAGTAGCTCGGTGTTTAACAATGCCTCAATAGTCATCTAGGGTTAGTGTTAGGGATTTAGCTAGGGTTAGGGTTTTATACCTTCTAGAATCTTCTTGACAATCCATATGTGACTTGATCCACATGTTTTAGTAATGAGAATTGACATGGCATCCACTCGATACCATGGTGGTTAATAATATATGTTAATTTGTGGGAGGCGTAACTTCCTCATATGAATTCTAGTTAAGGTGATCTTTGCATCGTTGGAAAGCGCTTGATGTATAGAATAACACAAAGAGGATGAAATCTATTTACAAAATTTTGACACTCCAAAGCACCATTTATTGACTTAAACGGGCTCTGGTAGTTTCTAGACCTCAAATCACCAAAATATAACCCACCCCTAAAATGGGCCCTACAGGCCAATAACTCTGATATTTCCACCCAAAAAGTACCAAAATAGATGACAAGTTATATGATGACCAATTTCAGATCATACCTCTCCATTTTGGGAGGCTTTTGGTCTCCAAAATATTTTATTGAAGGAGGTGAGGAAATTTTTCTTTTAACTTCTCCTTGGAGTATCCTTTCCTAGAAGTTGTCCTTTCAACCAAGCCTACTACAGTTCATGTTGTCCTTGTCTAGTTGTTCTAGACTTCTTCTACAAAATTGTAGCTTCTACTAACTCTTCTTGAGCTTTTGGTGCTAAGTCCTTTATGGAAGTTAAGACTTGCTCATTAATGTCTTGGTTTAACATGGAAGGCTCATAGAGTTTCAGATTTTCCACATCACCATTGAGTAAATGTTCATATATGGAGGTAAGATGAGTCTATAGGAATTATTACCTACCTTCTCCAACAATTCAAAAGGTCCATATTGTAGAGCCTTGATATTCTTACCAAGACCTTGTATCGTTTCTTTGTTTAAATATCATTAGACTTTGTTTCCTACCTTGAATGTCTCCTCAAATCTATGTTGGTCATGTCAAGCCTTGTACTTTTCCTCTGACTTATTCAATGTGTCTTGTACTTGGAAATGGATATACTTGATCTTATCAATGAGTATTCCAGTCTTCAAGGATTCCCTTGTGGTGTTTTCCCTTGCTCCTCTTTTTTATCCATATATAATGTCTAGAGGTGGTGGAAAATATCCAAAGCAAATTTGAAAAGGGGACATAGTTGCGGAAATGTGGACTACTCTATTATAAGAATGTTGAATGTAAATAAAATTTTCATCCTAGGTCCTTGCATGATTTTGAATATAACCCCTCAAAAGTTTAACCAATGTCCTCTTCACCACTCTTGTCTGCCCATTAATGTGTGAATGGAAGGCTACATATCTCTTCAACTTGGTGTCCATCTTCTCCCAAAGTGTATCCCAAAAGGTATTGAAAAATCTATTATCTCTATTCAAGATGATTCTCCTTGGTATCCCAAAATACATTTAGATATTTGAAAAAAACCATGATTGCTACCTCTTGTCCCAAGTTTATAGTCTTTTTACAAAGCATGAGAATGCACACCTTACTAAACCTGTCAATTACCATAAATTAATAGCCAAGTCACCCCCTCCCAATTTTTGGCAAACCACCCACGGAATCCATGGAGATGCTCCCCCATGGCATATTACTACGTATATGTAAGGGATGGTACAAACCTTGCTTCATATCGCTCAACTTGTAAGTACAATAAATTGTGCATTTTCTAATAAACTGAGCTACATATTCTTGCATTATGGGCCAATGCACATACCTTTGTAGTTGGGAACTGTCTTCCCAACACCAAAATGCACTGCAACTTTGGAGGTGTGAAAATTTCTGATAAGTTGCAATATTTCACCTTTAAAAACATAGAGTTTGTCCATCTTGTAGAGCAACAAATCCTGGGGATCATAATCAACTTTGTTGTCACCTTCTTCTACACAAACTTGGAATCGTGGCTTCCAAAATACCTCTTTGAAGTTCCCATCTTCTATGTATTCTTGTTTCTATGTATCATGGGTGAAATTCTCCATCGGCATAATAGTACCTAAAGTTGTAATCTTGGATGTGGGTGGCCTTGAAAGCATGTTTGCCGACTTATTAGTACGCTTTTCTTATATTAGATGATAAAATGAAATTGTTGTAAAAATCTCATCCACTTGTAGTGTCTAGGTTGTTTAGACTTACTTTGAGCTTGCAAATATTGTAGTCACTGGTGATTGGTGTGGATGATGGTCTCCTTGCACATCTAATAGTTCTTCCACCTCTTAGCAACTTGAACCAGAGCACAAAGTTCCCTTGTCAGATTTATGATAGTTTAGGACTTTTCCATGGAACATTTTAGAATGATAACATGTTGGCTTACCTCCTTTCATCAAGACACCTCCCATATCATATCCACTTTCATCCATCTCCACTTCAAACAACTTCTAAAAATTGGGCAGTGTGAGAATTGGTGTTTGACAATCCTTTGTTTCAATTCTTTCAAAAATCTTTTATTGATTCTTTCCCCACTAGAAACTCTTGATATTGATTGCTATAAGGTCTTCTATTTCATCTTCTATGCTCCAATATCCCACTCCCTTTCTCTGCTTAGTAATAGATAAATCAAATAAATACAATAATAACAAAAACCCTTCCTTTCCTAGCATCCCATTATTTAACAATGTCTAATAACCATCTAGGGTTAGGGTTGGGGTTTTTTCCAACCTCTACGCCTAAATAGGGTTAGAGTCTTGGACCCTCTAGAATCCTCTTGACAATCCATATGCGATTAGCTTCACATGTGTGAGTAATGGGAATTAATGTGGTATCTACTCAATATCATGGTGGTCAATAAGATAGGTAAACTTGTGAGAGGCATAAAATCCTCATACAAACTCTGATTGAGGTGATATTTTCATTGTCAAAAAGATCTCGACATGTAGAACATCAGTGAAAGGATGGGAAATTCGTTTACAAAGTTTGACCCGCCAAAATTCCGTTTAGTGCCTCAAATGTGCTCCAAAACCTTATGGATCCCAAATCACCAAAATATGCCTTACAAGTCAATAGCTCCAACGTTTTTGCTCAAAAAGTACCAAATAAGATGGCAGATATTATAGTGGTCAATTTCAGATTGAAATATGGTTCCTACACTTGGTTTGGTCATGACAATTGGTATGATATATGTAGTTTGGATGATATAAATGATTGTTGTTTACACCCAACTAACAAGGTCATGTCAATGTTGAGTGATGGTTAAATTCCCTAGGTGGTTATATGGATAACCATGATGAACAATAGAGGAATGGGAAAGTGGAAAATAGAATGTGTGTTAAGAACCAAATATCAATATAGCATAGAAAAACCTCAGAAAAAGTACTCAACACCTTGAAAAAGAGATAATTTCAGATAATAAGCCTCTTCGAGGGGGCAACCTCCTTTTACCCCACTTAAATGTTCAAGTACAAGAT
>ML778991.1:1383297-1417799 GCA_009831015.1 Picea engelmannii
TGAAAATGTCTCCTTGGTATATATAGGAGACTAGGAGGTATAATTACAACTAATGGCCTAAAGCCGACATAAATAAAATAACATTACTAATATAATATGCCCCAATTAAGGGGTAATGAGCCAATATTAGGACTTAACAATGTGCCTATGACAATTAGCACGAAAAACATGTTCAAGTGTGGAAAAACATAAGTAGCTCTTCAATACTAATTTTATTGTTCAATTTTCACAAAACAAGCATCAACAATTCAAGTTGGGGAGATTATAAGGTCTTATGGTAACCAAGACAACTCTTTCCCAATTGGAGGCGTCACATTTGATTAGATGGGTCCTAATCATGATGCACATTGATATTTTTTAAGGTTATACATGTTATCTTGTTTATGCATGGCTAGATAGAATGGACTAGAGAACTAGGATTAAGATATTATCCTTAAGAAAAATGGTAATCAACCTAAGATGTACATCATTGGAAAGGATGTATAACTCATGTATTGTTTTGGAGGAGGAAATGAAAGAGGGGGAATCAATGGAGGGGAATGCAATTAAGGGGACTTTGGAAAAGGTAGATGTACAAGGAGCAACATTGGTGGAGGGACAAGCAATGGTGGTGGTGGTGGCAATGAAGGATATGGATTGGGTGGTATAATATTACCAACTATTTTTGGATTACAAGATTCACATGACAACCCTTTTGACATATACCTATACCATACACCTAACCGAAGAACATAACCCACATAAGTAACCCATGCACAAAACTCTCATACCTAACATGCACAACAAACCCACACACCTAACCCATGCAGTTAACCCATGAACCTTAGACAAACTTCAATGACAATTAACCTTAGGCAAATTTCTATTATTGCTTCTTTATGAAGGTTTTAGGAAAATCTTGAGTAAGTCATCATTTGGACCTAAAAGGTGCTACTATTTAGTGTTCTGATACTTTCTCTTATTGTGCCATATATCTCAAGCATTTTCTTAGATAAAGTCACACTATCGTTTGAATGCTAGAAGCTTAGAAGCTTCGAACTAGTCTAATGGATATGTGAGAAATTTACCAAAGTTTATGAGCTATGTTCATGTAAAGGTGAATCATTCATTGTAATTTTGTTAGTTGGGGAGTATTTTGAGTTGTAGTTTTCATACATACTCACAATAGGGCCACTTCAAACCTCAAAATGTTTTCTATATTGGTATTTTCCTATTGCAATATATTTAACCATTTTTAATTTTGTTAAAGTTACACTAAATTTGATTAAATTGAATGAAGTTTTCCCTCTAAAGAAGATCATAACATGCTTTAAGAAAATTACTCTAAAGGAGTAATATAACAATGTAATGATTAAAGAGAAAGAAGATGATAACATGCTTTAAGAAAATGACTCAAAAGGAGTAATATAACAATGTAATGATTAGAGAGAAATTGAATACATTTGGAGTAAAAATAACTTGTTGGTTGGTGGTTCTTGTGAAGGTTAAGATCCAATGTGCAAATGGAATGCATGTATAATCTAATTATTCTAGTCCATAGACATTGCTTTGTCTTAGCTTTGTCATGATCATTTTATAATGTCTCAATTGAATTGGAACAAAAGTTTCCCTCCACTTTCTTCATATAGCATTCAAATACATATTTGAAAAGTGGTTGGCCCCATTTTTGTTGTCTTTTAAAGATGAAAACTTATGTTTCATATTCTATGTTTCACTATTTTGAGAGTTTTTTTCATACATTTCATTTACTGTTGCAAGTTAATGGGGTTTTTAAGCAATCACAAAACAAATTAGTTGTAAAAGCAATGTATTTTGTTAATGAGAAAAATAAATTTGTTTTTGGTATTTTAAACTTGTGGTTTATGATTCAAAATGCCATTATCTCATAAATAAGTGGATACAAATCCTTCCTTCTTAAATAGAGTTTGAATTGATTTATGACAACAACAACTTGGAGGAAGTGACTTCATACAAATATCTTGGAATTGATATTCACCACAAGCTCAATTGGAATTATAGCATTGAGAAAAAGGATTATTGGGGGATGGAAAGCTTGTTATGGGCTTAAAAACAATTGTAAATCAATTGAACTTTGGAGTTAGGATAAGAAGAAACTCCTCTTTGAGACTCTTGTTACACATGTTATTCTTTATGGATGTGAAGTGTGGGGTTGTAGTATCTCTCGTGAATCCTGGAGAAAGATAGAGCAAATACAAAAGAATTTTATAACCTATAATCTCAAAGTTAAAGGAAATATGCCCTATCCCATCCTCCTCTTAGAAACAAGCATCTCCCCCATTGAGAGCATGGCTATGACAAGATACCTAATGTATAAGAACAAGTCAAACAACACGAAAGACAAGAGGCTTCCTAAAATTTCTTCAAAATCGAGTCATAACCACCATCGACTCAAGCGAGGATGGCATAAAGATGCCCAGTATTGGCTAAACTATTGGGGAATCATGGAAGGAACCATTTTGTAGAGTAAAGATACTATTAAAAAAATGTCAAATCAAAATTTAAGGAGAAAAAGAGGTGTGATAAAGAGTAAGAGGAAAAAAGAAAATTAAGGTGTTATAAGGATGTAATCAACCCTAATCTAGAAGATCAAAATTATCTATCTACTTTCAAGTGTAAAGAAAAAAATAAACATTGTTAATATAAGAACAAATTCTCACGAGCTCCATAGTGAAACTGGGCGTTGGTCAATTCCTAAAACGCCATGGGATGAAAGAGTGTGTCACCTTTGTGACACTAAGAAGGTTGAAGATGAAAAGCACTTTCTCTTAGATTGTCCAGCCTATACCCATATTAGATATCATTTTCAAAATATTTGTCACGCTACCAACCTTCCTAACCTCTTAACTCAACAAAAGTATGGTGATCTTGGAAAGCTTCTCTTAATGCTTTTCGTGCATACAAACAAAATTCTAAAGAATCACAAGTAATCACTTACCCTCTTAGGGTCTGATAAACCAATTTGTTTGGTCTTAGTGGAAGTTCATCATCATCATATTATATAAACTCTAATTCATACCTTAATTTCTTTTATTAATCAGATAAAACATTAACATAATTTTAAAAAGAACTAAATAAATAAAACATTAACATAATTTTAAGGAGACTAAATATAACTATTATATTTATTCATTATACAATGATTATAAATTTTATCATTATATTTTCATTCCATATCCAAAATTTTAATTCGATTTTAAAATTTATATTAAACTATTACTATGGTTCCATTACACATTACTAAAGGAGTTCCATTACTCATTACTAAACCTTTTGAAAAATAAAAATAACAAACCCAAAAAACACAAGTAATATAATGAAAATATTCATTAATTAAATTACAAAACGTAAATTCGGATCCAGGTTGCCTTTGAACGTGGTGTGTACTATGTTCCTTCGTAATTACATCTCAACTCCTCTAACCTCCATCACGTGGAGAATGAGAATCTAAAATAAAATTTGACATGGAGAATCTTAAAATTTCACAAAAAAACATTGCAATGTGTTATAATATAACACATTGCAATGCAATGTGTTACAATGCAATGTGTTATTATTATAACACATTTCATTGCAATGTGTTTTAATATAACACATTGCATAGCAATGTGTTATATTATAACACATTGCATAGCAATGTGTTATATTATAACACATTCCAATGTAATGTGTTATATTATAACACATTGCATAGCAATGTGTTATAATATTACACATTGCAATGCAATGTGTTATAATAATAACACATTGCAATGCAATGTGTACAGGTTGTTTTTTCCATTCATCTTTATTAGCAGTGCGCTTACACTTCCATTTTTATCTCGGGAATAGCTATTCTTATAGCAGATTCATCTTCACTTAGGTAGGGATCTCTTTCATTAGTTTCCCTCTTGGTTCTCTCAAGAATGGTTGTTCCTTAACTTGGAAGTAAACTCACATTTTTCTACTCCAAATTTTATAATATAGAATTACCCAAAAGTCAACAACCCTTTTGCATGGTCATCATATTATAACTCTATAACATGACTAGGTTTTGAGCAACCCTTATTGCATGGTCATCATATCATAACTCTATAACATGATTAGGCCCTTGTTGCATGGTCATCATATCATAACTTTATAACATGATTAGGTTTTGAGCAACCCTTGTTGCATGGTCATCATATCATAACTCTATAACATGATTAGGATTTGTGCATTCCAAATTATGTTCTTCCATTCTTTACACTATTTTAAATTCTATTAAAATTTAAATTATACTATTTGTATGGTTCCCATTACTAAACAGTAATATCATAAATTATTAAAAAAAAAATCAATAAAAATTACAAATCCACAAAACACAAGTAATTAGTAAAATATTTATTAATTAAATTACAAAACATAAATTCTGGTTCAGGTTGCCTTCAAATGTTCGTTCGTTTGTTTTCCGTTGTAATCATTGCCCTTGCTTCCAATTTCAATGATAACAAGGACAATGATAACAACTCATCTCATTACCCCGAAACAACTCATTATTAATTTATAATATATTTATTTATTGGAAATTTTGAATTTAAATATTTTTTTATATTAATAAAAAATAATAATATTTTTTTGAAATTAAAACTTAATGAAAAAAGCTATCTGTAATTTTAGAAATAAATTATGCAAAAAATTCCAAAAATGTTATGAAAAAATTAAAAATCTACCTACTTTAATTAATTTTGAATTTAAACATTTTTTCATTTTTTATATTAATAAAAAGAATAATATTTTATTTTAAAACTACAATTTAATCAAACATTAATAAAAAATAAAAAAATCTCTTTATTATACCTGCCGATAGGTTGGTATATAGTGATGAGTTTACCATTGACTACCTATTAATTTACCTGTTGACCAAAAATTTATATGATATTCTAATGTAACACTTTAGTAATAATTTTTTTTTATTTATTTTAATTATTTAAAATCCTTTTTGACAAAATTTTATTGGCTATTCAAATGAACCTGTGATTGCCGAGCTGACGGCGGTTCATAAATGTTGACATACGACGGTTCATAAACATGACATATATATATCCTATTCCAAAGTGTTTAACCATATTAGATTGAATTTTTTATTTTCATATTATTTTAATATCGATTCGATAAATTGAAAGTCTTATTACGAGGGGTGAGGTCCATATCATAATCATTGTTTTGCATGATATCGCACATGCTATGCTGCACTTATTAATTATACAATTATCTTTATTCATTATACAAAGATTTTAATTTATATCATTATATCTTTATTCATCATACAATTATTTTAAATTTTATAATTATACGAGATTTTAAATTCTATTAAAATTTAAATTACACTTTTTTAATTATACAATTATCTTTATTCATTATACAAAGATTTTAAATTATATCCTTATATCTTTATTCATGGTACAATTATTTTAAATTTTATAATTATAAAATATTTTAAATTCTATTAAAATTTAAGTTACACTTTTTGTATGGTTCCCATTACTAAACCTCAAATACTAAACTTCAATACATACTTAGAGAGAGAAATTATAAAAAAATCAATAAAAATTACAAACCCACAAAAGACAAGTAATTAGTAAAGTATTGATTAATTAAATTACAAAACATAAATAGTAAAATATTCATTAATTAAATTACAAAACATAAATAGTAAAATATTCATTAATTAAATTACAAAACATAAATAATAAATTTGGGTTCAGGTTGGACTCTTGTCTCTCCACAAAAACCTCTAATGTCCATTTCTTGTCTCTCCACAGAGACCATAAGACTGGAACTCCATAACTCCATAAAATTTGAGGTGAACCTTAAAGTCTCACAAAAAGCAGTGCAGATTTTGCGTTTAGGACTTTTTTTCCTCAACGGAAAATTCTCGAGTGGAATCAGAGGGCGCGGCCTAAGAAAAATCAACCCAACCGTTACAGCCTGCTCGATCATGGATACAAAACGTCATCATTTCACTGCTTTATCATTTTTGCTCTCTCCCTCTCCCGCAGTGTAGTGGTAACATTGTGTGTTTGTCTATGGGGTCTCTGTGGTGTGTGGTTATCTGTGTTAGTTGTGTGATGGGGGAGAGAGTACCAACATTCATACATTTGCAGGTGCACGTTTTGATGAACGTAATAAAAGAGCCTTGAAGCTCATAGTTTTTGGTATAAAAGAACAACAAGAGGAGGATACGCTAGCCATAGTAAAAGAATAATTAAATAATAAATCACAAATTGATGCAACTTACCTCATAGAAGCAAAGAGGCTAGGAAAAATAATTGATCACAAAGATAGGTTGATCTGTGTCAATGTAAGTTGTAATGACCATAAATATAGCATACTCAGTAAATCTCCGAGCTTAAAAGGGTCATGAATATTTATAAATGAAGACCTCATTCTCGAAGACCAAGTTGAATTAAGGAAGGAAGTTCAAAAGGTAAAAGAAGCCAAGAAAGAAGGAAAATGGGCAATAATTAGAAATAGAAAAGCTATTGTTAGGGATAGAGACCAGAAGGATAATAATAAATAGGAATTTGGGACACTCAGGATCTTTTTTTGGAACTGTCGTGGCTTTCCATGGCGCAAAGGTCCTATGATAAGTTTGATCCCGAGTGATATTGATATTACTTTTCTAGTTGAAACTTGGGAGCATGAAGAGTCTAAGGTCCCTAACATAGAAGGATTTGTCTTGTTGTTGGCATGGAGCAAAAAGTCCCACCGTAGAGGGACAGGAGGCTTAGCTTGTTATATTAGAAAGATCATTTCTCCTCACATTCAACTTCATAAGAGCGACCCTCTCAATCAGTACATTTGGATAGAAATTTCAGACACCAATGCTAAGAAGATGTATATAGAAATTTGTTATTTTGCACCTATTAATTCTACTTTTTATAAGAAAAACAATTTAGATAGCAATTGTCCCTATAATAATTTAGAACAAGATATTTATAGTTTGAAAAATGAAGGTAATATCCTCCTGCTATGAGACTTTAATGCTACGACTACAACTAAACAAGCTACTCTTTTAAGCATTGATTCCAACCATAATCCTTTATGGCTAGATGAGGGCCTTGTTTTATCTAATAGATACAAAAGAAGCTCTGAAGACCTAATTGAGAATTTGTTTGGTACTGAGTTGGTCAAGCTCTGCAGCTCTCAAGACCTAATAATTTGCAATGGAGTAACGAAGTGGCCAAACTCCAACCAGATGACTTGTATTCATGGGCTAGGTAGTAGTGTCATAGATTATGTGATATCTGATATCCTCGCATGTGTAGTTCGGATAATCCACAGTTGGTGTCATTCCGTCATCGACGTTTCGAATCCAAATCAGGATTCATCATTAGGACTAATCATCGAATGAGAGCTAGTTGATCGTCGTCAATTAATACTTTAAATGCAAGACAATTTTTAATTTAAAAGTTAAGTCCGTTGTCCTAATTTCGGAATTTAATTTAATTAATGAGACTTAAATTTAATTAATGAGACTTAAATCTAGGGCTTTGAGAATTAATTTTAGTGTGTATAAGTATATAAAAATCTAGGTTATACGAGGCTTTTAATTATTTGTTTAGGGTTTTATGTAATTTATTAGGTTTTACTCCTAATTAATTATTTAATAGTGTTGGTATATAAGTAGTGGGGTTTATTTGTGATTATTTTTAAGGTGATTAGGATATTAATGTCATATGATTAATGATTATTACCTAAGTGTGGAATAATAATTAGTGTGTATAAGTATATAAAAATCTAGGTTATAGGAGGCTTTAATTATTTATTTGTTTTAGGGTTTTAGGTAGTTAGGTTTTACTACTAATTAATTATTTAGTAGTGTTAGTGTATATGTAGTGGGGTTATTTGTGATTATTTTTAAGGTGATTTAGGATATTAATATCATATGATTACATATGTGTATTAATATTGAGAATCAATGCTTATTACCTAAGTATGGATATTATAGTTAGGTGTCAATATAGAAAAAAGTGTGAAATCTAGGTTTCCTTAATCATTTAGGTTTTTTTATTTAAGCACTTAGGTTTTAATCATATCTAGTTATTTGAATTGATAGTGTTTTAATATAAGTTTCTAGGGTAATAATATCTAATGAGGGTTTTAGGGTTTGTAAAAGGATTAGGGTTTAATTAATAAAGTGTATAGTGACAAGTTTTAAATTAGAATTTTTATAGTAGTAGTAAGACTAGATAGACCCCTAAACCTAAGAACCTATTCAAATTAAACCAAAACAAGCAGGAAAAGGAAAGGAAAAGGTCGGTGTCATACCTGATTTGGTCCATGATGGTCCCTTATTTGGTTGATTAATGGGTGCCAAAAGCTACTTACCTCTAGGCCACCATCTCTGTTCATGTTGTTGGGGTGCTTGATTATTTCCAGAGCTTCTCTTAAGCGTCTTTTGTAGTAGTGACCCTCTTTTGCTAGTATCTTGGTATCCTCAAGGCAAACATGATGTTTGGTTTTGAGGGAGTGTTCTGCTAAGGTGAAAGTGCGGGTAGGTTCATTTCTAATGTCTGCTTCATGTTCCTTAATCCTTACCTGGAATGATCGTCCAGTTTCACCAATGTAACATTTCCCATATGAACATGACACTTTGTAGATGCCTTTCTCTTGTCGTTTGTCTATAGGGTCCTTTACAAGATTCATTCTTTGTCTAATAGTAATTAGGGGTTTGAAGGAGGTCATAGTTTCTTTTCTTTTTAAAACCTTGGCAATCTTGTCTATGACACCCCGAATGTAGGGAAGAAAGGATTTAATGTTTGAGGTTTGATCATTCTGTGTACAAGTCCTTCTTTCCTTCTTATCTATTGCCTTTTTTATGTCTCTATCTCTATATCCAATGTTCTTGAAGACCTTAGTTAAGTGGTCTATTTCTTCTTTAAGATGTTCCTTGTCGGAAATTATTGCTGCCCTTATGGCCATGGTGTTGAGAACCCCCATCTTTTGAGAGGGGTGGTGGTGGGATTTGGCGTGAAGGTAGTTGTCTGTGTGAGTTTTCTTCCTGAAAACCTTGTGCCCAAGTGTGCCATCCCGTTTCCTAGTTATAAGCACGTCTAGGAAGGGTATGCTATTGTTATCTTCTAGTTCCATGGTGAATTTAATGTTCTTAGAAATTCCATTGAGGTGCTCAAAGAATCTGTCTAGTTCTTCTTTTCCATGAGGCCAATTGACATTGGTATCGTCTACATACCTTTTCCATCTGGATGGTTTGAGGGGGTTATGTTTCAAGGGCATTTTTCTCAAACTTCTCCATGTATAGGTTGGCTACAATTGGGGATAAAGGGGATCCCATGGCTACTCTGCTTAATTGTTTGAAAAACTCTCCTTGGAAGCTGAAGAAAGTTGATTTTAGACACACTTCTGCTAGTCTAGTTGTTTGTGGGTTTGCTACCTCCTTTATGACTTGAATGGCCTCATTTAGCGGGATCTTAGTAAAAAGTGAAACTACATCAAAGCTGATGAGCATATCCTTTGAATCAATTTTCTTCTCTTTTATGAGTTCCATGAAGTCTCTTGAATCCTTGATGTATGAGTCTATTTTGTCAACTAATGGTCCTAGGATTCTTGCCACGTATTTGGCTAGTTCATAGGTTGGGGAACCAGTTGTGTTGACGATTGTTCTTAGAGGGGCTCCTTCCTTGTGGGTCTTAGGGAGTCCATAAATTCTAGGGGTGATTAGGCAGCTTGGGGTTAATCATTTTTTCATCCATTTGTCGAGGTTGGAGACTTTAATGGCCTTCTTGACTTCTTTGATGACCTTGGATATTGGTTTGTTGTCTAGCTTCTTGTAACTGCCAGTCGTGGTGAGATGCTTCATCATTTTGGTGTTGTAGTCTATTTTGTTCATGACTATTATAGCCCCTCCTTTATCAGCTCTTAGAATTACAATGTTTTCATTGTTTCTTAGGTTCTTAATGGCTTCTTGCTCCTTTTTGTTGATGTTATTTTTAGGTGGTTTTGCATTCCTGAGGACCCTGGTGCAGTCTTGCCTAATGGCATCCTTATCTTCTTCATTGAGGTTTTTAATGTTGTCTTCTATGCTGCAGACTATGTTTTCGACCAGGACGGTTTTTGGATCAATGGTGAACCCTAATCCTTTCTTTAGGATATCTATTTCTTCCTTGTTACGATTAAGGTTGGACAGGTCTACCACTTTCCTGTCATCGTTTGTTGTCGCTTTATCCCTGTTATCTGCGATGTTATTATGTTGCATGTCGTGCCCCTTTTTGCTGTGAGATTTCATAATTTTCGTGTGTGGCATTCAATAGCTTTGCGTCTCTCTCCGTCTGCCTTCAACGCGGTGTTGGCATCCATCACTGTCCATAGGTCCATACGAATCTTATGTGCGAGCTGCAAGTGAAGTTTCAGTGCATTTCTTGACAGAGCGTCCAATGTTGAGCATATTTTCCTTAATTCTCCCTGGACTAGGGCACGACTGAGCCGTTCAAAGGCTTTTTAGTTCCATCTGCTACGAATTTGGTGACTAATGAGGGCGAAAATCGAGGTTAGGTTATTGTCTCTACATTTTTTAAGAAAATCGAGATCAACATCTCGTTTAACGATTAGTCCTGATGATGAATCCTGATTCGGATTCGAAATTTCGATGACGGAATGACACCAACTATGGATTATCTGAAAAACACATGCGAAACTCCTCACCACATAAACTTAAAATCTGATATCCTCGTTTCCAACCAAATAACAACTTTTGACGTTTTAAATGACCATGCACCAGACTCTGATCATAAACCTTTAACACTAACTCTAAAATTTGCCATGCACAGGAGCGCCATTGAAGAGAATTCTGATAATCAAAGGCAATTGCGCTTTGACAAAACTAAAGTTGACCTTTTTTAAAGGATTTAAATAGTAAATTACATCTCCTAACCTATAAGGACAACATTGAAGAACTCTATCATAATTGTACATCTACCCTTTCAACTTCTATTAACAAGTTTTGTTTCGAGGTGTCATGTAAAAAGAATAATAGAATGACCAACCCTTGGTATGATAAAGAATGTAAAATTGTTAGGAAAACCATTAGGGATGCTTCTAATGAGTCCTTAAAACTCGATACGAGCAATACATACAAATCCCTAATTAAAAGGGAAAAAAAGGTACTATATCAATAAAATGAAAGAGCAACTTTCACAACTATCTAAGTTGGATCCTAAGAAGTTATGGAGCCAAATTATAAACCGCAACACTAAAGAAAATAATATGATTCCTTTAAGGGAATGGAATTCCTACCTTAAAAGTATTTACGAGTTCCCTAATTCCATGGACACCATTCCTATTGTCCCTACAAAGGATGAAATTTTTTCTTTAGATGACATAGAGTTCGGGGTTAAGCAGATTGAAAATGGGAAATCTAAGGACATTGAAGGATGCCAAGCTGAAAAGTTTAAAATTGAAGGGCCTATCCTTATCCCTCACATACATAAGCTCTTCAATTTAGTAGTCAAGAAGGGCTTCCCTAAACCCTATACGCAAAGCCTCATTGTTCCTCTTTTTAAAAATGGGGATAGAAACATTCCTTCTAATTATAGGACCATTATGATTGGCCTGATTTTAGCCAAGCTTTATAGAATTATTTTGGAAAAGAAGATTAGCCTTTGGATAGAAAGTCACGGTAAAAGAGCTAAAGGACAAGCCGTGTTTAGAATATTTCATTCAATTGTGGACCATATTGTTACCTTTAGGATCATTGCAGAGGAGTTCCGCAATACTAAAACCAATCTTTTTTGTTGTTTTGTTGACTTCAGAAAAGATTTTGACATGGTTCCTAGGAAAAACCTTTGGAATAGGTTGGAAGAGATAAAAGTGTCTCTCGAGTTGAGGGTTTCTGCAATAAGGATGTATGAGAACATTATTTCTAAGTTTAAAAACACTGAGGGTTGGTCGAAAGAGATTAACTGCAATATTGGAGTCAAACAAGGTTGTCCTTTGTCCCCTGCCATTTTTGGCATATACATTGACATGTTAGAAGATTGCTTGGAAAACAAAGGTTGTGTCGGCCCTACTTTTACTGGTATAGTCATCAATCTTCTTCTTTATGACAATGATATCGTTCTTATGGCAAGGATTCCCCATGATCTTGAAACCCAACTAAGAATACTCAAGGATTTTTGATCCAATATGGGTATGATTGTTAATACTAATAAGACTAAGGTCATGATTATTAAATCCAATAAGATCACTTATGATACCTCCATATATGACAACAACAAATTGGAGGAAGTGACTTCATACAAATATCTTGGAATTGATATTCACCACAAGCTCAATTGGAATTATAACATCGAGAAAAGTATTATTAGGGGATGGAAAACTTATTATGGGCTTGAAAACAATTGTAAATCAACCGATCTTTGGATATGGGACAAGAAGAAACTCATATTTGAGACCCTTGTTACACCTATTATTATTTATGGATGTGAAGTATGGGGTTGTAGTATCTCTCGTGAATCCTGGAGAAAGATAGAGAAAATACAAAAGAATTTTATAACCTATAATCTCAAAATTAAATGAAATACACCCTATCCCATCATCCTCTTAGAAACAAGCCTCTCCCCCATTGAGAGAATCGATGTGACTAGATACCTAATGTATAAGAACAAGTTAAACAACATGGAAGACAAGAGGCTTCATAAAATTGCTTCAAAATCGAGTCGTAACCACCATAGACTCAAGCGAGGATGGCATAAAGATGCTTGGTCTTGGATAAACTATTGGGGAATCATGGAAGACACCATTTTGCAAAATAAAAATACTGCTAAAAATATCATCAAATCAAAATTTAAGAAGAAAATGTGGTATGATAAAGAGTTAGAGGAAAAAATAAAGTTAAGGTATTATAAATATGTAATCAACCCTGATCTAGAAGATCAAAATTATCTATCTGTTTTGACAACTGTAAAGAAAAAAATAAGCATTGCTAAGATAAGAACAAATTCTCACGAGCTCCATAGTGAAACTAGGAGTTGGTCAATTCCTAAAACGCCTTGGGATGAAAGAGTGTGTCACCTTTATGACACTAAGATGGTTGAAGATGAAAATCATTTTCTCTTAAATTGTCTAGCCTATACCCAGATTAGATCTAATTTTCAAAATATTTGTCACACTACCAACCTTCATAACCTCTTAACTCAACAAAACTATGGTGATTTTGGAAAGCTTCTCTTAATGCTTTTCCAGCATAGAAACAAAATTCTAAAGAATCGCAAGTAATCACTTACCCTCTTAAGGTCTGATAGACCAATTCGGTCTTAGTGGACGTTAATAATCTTCATATGTCCTTAGCCGTGGTCAATTGTCAATATTAAAAATTATGTTTTAAATTAAATACTTTATAATTTTTCTTTTTGAATTTTTAAATATTTATTTACATATGTCTTCTTATTGGATTCTCTTTGTTGGGACAATCTCTTTTGTTTATTGTGCATTGAACTGTATTTACTTTTTATTTGGGATAAGTTCAAGGGAAGAAATAAATAGCTTGATGTGAGCATTAAATTGCCTTGCTCTTTTGTTTGTTGTGTATTGAAGTGGATTTACATTTTGTTTTGGATAAGTTCACTGGAAGAAGTAAATAACCTAATGTGAGTATTGGAAATTTAATGTCATTGGTACTATAACATTTAGGTATAGGGACTCGTCAAATGAAATGTGTGATGTGTTGAATAGGTTTGTTTCAATACTTTTTCAACTACGTCAGTGTTCAATAGGTGGTCACTGATTGAACACAACTATGAATAGCTTGTCAGAGAGCCTTCCTGGAAGAAGGTTGCACCAAGTTAGTCGTGAAGCCTTTTATTCATGTACAGGTACATGGTAGCCATGCCTATAACGCTTACGCTTCTATAGGTACATGGTAGCCATGCCTATAACTCTTACGCTTCTATAGGTACATGTTAGCCATGCCTATAATGCTTCATTAACAACTTCTCTTTTTTCAATGCAGTAAGGGTTGATCAAGCCATAGATAGACCATAACATATATTAAAGTTCTATTAGTTTGAAGTTTAGATCCAAAGTTTTTTAGAGAGAAGTGTGAATATGGACGACAAGAAGATTCAGTCACATCTTGTGGAGTGTAAGATTAATGTCAGGGAAGGAATGGATACAAATACCATCCAAGATAAATTCCACAAGCATACGGTTAGGAGAAATTTTCAAGCTTTACATCAATGGAAAATATCTGTCCTTTCTGTGTGTCGGAGGATTTGGCAAGCATGTGAAGATGATTCTTGAAGAGTTATCCATTCCATCAAAGTTGGTATTCCAGTGTCTTTGGTCTCTCTCTTTTCTATTTCTTGAGGCCTTTTTTTGACAGCGTCGATGGAAATTCCATATAGGTTGTCATAACTGTCAACTTGGTCTTTGAATTCACCATAGGTAATTATTCATTGAAAACATGGATTAGTTTAAAGGTATTAATCCTCATGAAAACACAACCCGAGATTGATGGATTGTGTGCCTAGAAGGTTTTACTACCTCACAAATATTAATAAAGTATGTTTTGAAATATCGTTAGCTTTAAAAATATCAAATATGGGTATGAAGATTTCATCAGTATATAGCATCAGTAAACCACTTAATGGGATAAAATAAATTAATCTTTTGTGTTATAATGATACAATATAGATGATACCTTGATCAATCTTGTGCCACATTGTTAGTGGGATTATTCAGAGTATGAGTTAGTTATGTTTTAGAACTTGCAGGGAAAAATTGCGAACTAGTTATACTGGATGTCTCTAATTTTGCCTTGGGTCATTACATTCTCATTTCCAACATTGACAAATGAGTTGTGCATTGTATATTCTTAACTTTTTAGGGTACCGAATCCCATGCCCTTTTGTCCAATGCCTTGAACAACCTGTTGAGGCCTTATGCCTTAAACAACTTATTGAAGCCTTAACTCTTCTCTATAATTAATTTTTTTAAATTTACTTCTTTTAAAATTTACTTATATTTTTGTTTTCATACTTTTTTTAAATATATATAAAATATAGTTTTGTAGGCTAGTTTGAATGTTTAATATTTTGAATTTCATTTAATAGATTTTGAGATTCAAGATTTTGAATTTCATATAATAGATTTTGAGATTGAGAAAATCACAATTTCAACAAAATAGGGATAAACTACTTTACAAAATATAAAGAGATGTGTGGAAAAAATAAATTATAAAAAGATAAAACAAAATATTTATTTTGTTTTGTTTTTAATATAAAAGTATATATATATATATATATATATAAGTGGTGAAATCACTTAAATTGATTTTTGATATTATTGTTTTCATAAAATTTATTTTTTTAAAATTTATTTATATTTTTGTTTTTATATTTTTTTTTTAATATATATAAAATATAGTTTTGTAAGCTCGTTTGAATGTTCAATATTTTGAATTTCATTTAATAGATTTTGAGATTCAAGATTTTAAATTTCATATAATAGATTTTGAGATTGAGAAAATCACAATTTCAACAAAATAGAGATAAACTGTTTTACAAAATATAAAGAGATGTATGGAAAAAATAAATTATAAAAAAATAAAACAAAATATTTATTTTGTTTTGTTTTGTTTTTTATAAAAAAGTATATATATATATATATATATATATATATATATATATATATATATATATATATATATATATATATATATATATATATATATATATATAAAAGTGGTGAAATCACTTAAATTGATAAAGTATTTTGATATTATTGGTTAAATGTCTTAAACATCTTCATAATAGATTGTGTAGCCATGAAAATACTTCATTATGAGAATTTTCATATTTTTAATAAGATATTAAATATTTTATTTTGAAGAATTTTTTTTTGTTTTTTTAATAAAAGATTAAAATTAATAAATTAGTTTGAATCATAGTGTAAAATTGAAATAGTGTCACAAAAAGTTTACTTTAAACAATAAAAAGTTGAACTATGTGTTTTCAGAATGCGTCACAAAATACTTAGTGGGGCTGAAAGATGGCCATGAATGCATGTTCAACTTGAAATCCAACAAAGAGTTATGGGTAAATATTGTAATGTTTATATAAACTTGGTTATCCATTTACAATGAAACAATTTATGTGGGTTAATTCACAGGAAAATTTCGCTAATTGGGAACCACCACATGGAAGCTTCATGTGAAAGTTAACAAGCATGACCCAATACCATGAGATTCGGGTATTGGTCGAAATCTCGTTATAATGTTGATGCATTTTCGTATATTAATAATTTCATATCATATAATCATTTGTGATGATAATAATAATAATAGAGGTATATATACCCTACCCTCCTCTGGATTTGAACTTGGGACCTCTTAAGAGGAAACACATGTTCTTAACCATTAGGCCCACTTAGGCTGTATTAGGCTTCACTGGTTGTGAGAGAAAATTTAAAAGCACCATGCATTAACATCGACAGAGAGTCTACAAACATCCTTCGTGAATTCGCTGACAATATAAGCATGATAAGAACAAACATCCTTCGTGAATTGGTTGACAATATAAGCATGATAAGAAGAAATACAAATGCACGTTTAATGATCGATCGGTTAACAACACTAGTGGAGAATCTATAAAATTCAATATAGAATCCCCACCATCCATAGCTTTGACGAAAAGAAGTAGGTCTCTGAATTCAACGAAACAAATAGTACCGGTCGTTGTATTTCAAGCAATATCATTAACTACAACTCCTCAACCTATTACTTTTAGGATTCTTGTTCCAAATAGTACCAGTCATTGTATTTCAAGAGCTATAACTCCTCAACCTAGTACTTTTACGAAAATAAGTAGGTCTCTGAGTTCAACTAAACAAACAGTACCAGTCGTTGTATTTTAAGTAGTATCATTGACTACAACTCCTCAACCTATTACTTTTAGGATTCTTGTTCCAAATAGTACTATTCATTGTATTTCAAGCAGTATCATTAGCTATAACTCCTCAACCTAGTACTTTTAGGATTCTTGTTCCATAAAGGAGTACTTAAATTATAATAATAATAATTTAATTTTAAGATTATGGTTTAGTTAGAAAGCGGGGGAGAAACAATTTTTCCACATAAAAAGTGAAAACACATGTTATATTCCTTTTTTAACAATGTATTCATTCAATCCAAAATCCACCAGAACCAAAACTATGATCAAATGAATAGTTGAAGAAATGTTTGCATTTCAAATGATTTGATGTCTCTCGGTGCATAATAGATCCGACATTAAGATGGATCTGCCCTAGTTCTTTATATATATATATATATATATATATATATATATATATATATATATATATATATATATATATATATATATATATATGCCATGTGCCAACTCCATGTTGAGCTCTGAAGGAATTACACATCTCCCTCATACTTAACCCACCATTCAAATGTTTTAACCATAACCATAAGAATTTATTAATTTTCAATTGTTATATGTGTGTGTGTACAGATTGGTTTGGATTTGTTAGATCTAGTTAGTTGTGAGAGATCTTCCCCAACTATTAGATCATAATTATGTGTGTGGTTGTTAGGTTGTTGAGGACAAACTTTATGTATAAATATGTGTGTTTGGTTTAATAAAAAGATACAGAATTTTGTGTGCATGTTGGTTTGCTAAGTTGGTATCAGAGTTGGTTTCTTTGGGGTAACTCCCTCATGAGAGGCCCAAAAATATGCGAGATTAATTTTTTGTAGAGTAGATTAGTATACATGTGTGAACGTATATTATTTTGTAAATTTTTCTTTTGTGAGTGTGTTGTCACTGTTTAAATCCAAAGGGAACAAGAATAATGTTGAAGATGCTACCAGGATCACTACAGGTCAACTAAAAGAAACCAATAGCATTGAGGAAAAAATTGTGTTGTTGGATTGTGTGGGAGAGCTGATGTGTTTTGATCACCCTATCGTCATGGAATCACTACCAGATCTATGTGCTTGAGAATATTTTCATATATGCATCATCAATTCTTAAAATTGGATGAGATGTTGAGTCGCAATCTTCCAAACAATACAACTCCCCATGCATTTAAATGATCTGAAATCTGAGATGTGTGACAAAATAGTAAAATTAGTCGTACACCAGTGCACGGTTTTAGAACATAATTGCTTTCCTTGAAATTTTTTGGACATATCATAAAGGTGTTATTTTCACTAGACGTTATTAAAGATTGCATAATTAGCTTATCACCAAATAAGAGGAGATTCGTTGTGGTCACCCTCAATTGTTGGCAATGGATGATCTTGTCCTCCATAAGGGAGGTTGTCATTGTGGACGTGTGAGATGGGAAGCACAAGCACCTATTAGCATCGTAGCCTGGAAATGCAATTTCTCTGACTATGTCATGTGAGGAAACATCCACTTTATTCTCCCATCATGCAATTTATAGTTGCAAGAAGAATGTAGAGAGTGTCTTACAACTTACACTTTCAACACACACAAAGAAAAACATATATTTTGCAAGATTTGTGGCATAACTTCATATTATATTCAATGATACAATCTGGATGTGATTGATATGACTGTTAATTGTGTTGACGTTGGTACCATCAAGCATGTTGAATCCGATTCCACCTTTACTTTGGTGGATGCAGTTTGTATTTTGATTGAGGATTTATTTTGTGAAAGCTTTTTAGAACTTGTGTTCTTGTGAGGTTTTAATGAAAAAACAATTATAAAACATAGTAACTTAACTTAAGTTGGTGTGTGTAGAAGCCCCTCCTTGCCACAAGAACATGGTCAGTAGCTTGGTTATGTCTACAGTCTACTACATCTTGTGGTTCTTGGAGGATGCAGTGACCCAAGAACAATGGTCATTGGTTATGTGTACAATTTGTGAGTTTGTGTGTTTATGAAATTTCACCTTGTAACATTGAGTTTTGGGTACATTATGTATCTATACTACTTTCCTAGAAAACTTACGAATACAATGACAGACCATGTACTTCGATAGATGGAAGTAATGTAGAATAGATTGCTTTCCTAGATAATTGGTGAATACAATGGTAGGCTGGATGTATTTCAACAGATGGAAGTATGTCAATAGAATGGCTAGCACTCTTATCAATACATATATGTCATCAATGGCCAGAAGCAATTGTATCTTTAATGAATGAAGTGGTAGCTCGAATGATTGGGAGAGAAAGAGTGTAGTCTACGAGAGTGCAGAAGTGGATAGAGGCACTAATGAAGACCAAACCAGACAATTTTTTTTTTGTAAAATGTGTTTATGTGATTTTAGTATTGTTATTTGTGATGTAAGCATTAATGGAGGGTGTTAGAATTAATGCTTACAGATTGGTTTGGATTTGTTAGATCTAGTTAGTTGTGAGAGATCTTCTCCAACTATCGGATCCTAATTATGTGTGTGGTTGAGAGATTCCCTCATGAGTTTGTTAGGTTATTGAGGGAAAACTTTATGTATTTAAATATGTGTGTTTGGTTTAATAAAAAGATACAAAGTTTTGTGTGCATGTTGGTTTGCTCTCTCTCTCTCTCTCTCTCATATATATATATATATATATATATATAGACTTGTTACTAATATTTTTTTAAAAGAGATGTGTTAACTTCATATTAAGCATTGAAGAAATTACATATCTCCCTCATATGGAGAAGTAACTATGTGAGGAATGAGAATTTTTTTACTTTTAATTATTGTCTCTCTCTACATAAAGTTGATATAATATTATTTTACTTAAACGTGAATGTTGATATAACATTATTTCACTTCAGTGCAAGGTGTCAACTTTCAATTATTACTGATATTTGTTTAAATGCCACATGTCAACTCCATAATATTAAGCATTGTTATTAATGAAATAAAATCTCTCTCTCTCTCTCTCTCTCTCTCTCTCTCTCTCTCTCTCTCTCTCTCTCTGTATAATAGTTGATATAGATTTATTTTGCTTAAGATGGATATTGAAGTATTTTATTTATGTCCCACGTTAAAATATTTTTTTGTTATTAATATTTTATTAAATGCCATGTGTCAACTCCATATTGAACACGAAAGGAGTAACACATCTCTCTCATACTGAAATGTAAAATATGCTTTTCAACATAATTATACCCAAACGATATTTCTTTATTCATTTTCTAATTGTATTGTTAGTTTATGTCCATTCAGAAACATAAAGTCGTTGACTGTCTACTCTTCTTGTCTCAACCATCATGTGACTGGTGATTTGGGCTCTACTCTTCTCGTGTCAGCGACCATGTGACTGCACCATATTTTTCATGCAATCACTTTGTATGTATTCTTAATGTATTAAGTTTTTCATTATATTACCTTATATTTGTCTTAAATGTGAGCATTTGTTTTTCAATTTATGTATTCGTCTATCAACTACAAAGAAGAAAAGTGGTGGTTCAAGGTTATCTACAAATGTTCAATGAATATAAATATAAATATAAATATTTTTTTCTAATTTAATAAATGCATAGGCTAAAGGGCCAATGATATACACCTTTTTCTTTGGCCCTTTTCTCGCATCTTTCACCAATTTCGGTCATTCATATTTTCAGGACTCAATTCCTCCAACTGACGTCAATACAACTTTCATTTCCATCTTCGTTCGAGCGATGATGTTGACATGGGCATTGGTCCATGGGCCTGCAGATACCTAGTTCCCTCCCTGCCCATTTCAATTTTTTTTTACCTACCATGTTGGTGCTCTCATTCCTCTTCAATGGTTGGATATCCCAAAGATAAACTTCCTGAAAGCACAGTCACAACTCGAACGTTTGTTGTTATTGAAACATGTGATCAAGCATGAGGTTGATTGGTTCCTACGATGTGAAAGGACCATGAAGTTAAGGAATAAGAAGAAATTGTTGAGTAAAATTTGTTTTTCAGCGCTAGTGGCTTACCTCGACACACTAAGATGTCCACCATGGTTTTTTCGGTATCTTAAGTGGTTTCTATAATTATGGCCAACTCAAATGTGAGGCATGAATGGCAGAGGTTAAGATACTTTCAACCTTTCTTGATATAATGGACTCATGATCCAGGTGGATATTGGTGGCCACCCACCTATTCAATCTGGCTCATCTTGACAGTTTTTAGTTCAACATGTTTCTCTGTAATGATGACATTTCTTTGTAATTGTGGGTTATGCACTTCCGTGGTTGTCCTGAAGTGATACACAACATCCAGGTGGGTATTGGTGGCTGCCCACCTATTCCAACTGGCTTATTTTGGAAGTTTTCATGTCAGAACATCTTTCTATACTTCTAGGGCCGTTTTGGGGCCCTAAACAATGTTTTTTTTGTCTTTCCACAGTCAAATTGTAGATGGAGTCAAAGTTTGATGACATATTGTGTATTTATCGAAAATGCCTTTTCAACGGGATATCAAATCCCTAAAACAAAGGTCGTATGCAAAAGTTACGACCCCGAGAAGTTGAGGTACCAACTTACCCATCGGGCCTCACATAACTTTTGTCATTTCATCTCCTAGGGTTAGGTTTTTGTATGCCTAGGGTTTCAGAATTCATGAGTAATGTTAAAAATGCCTCTGGAGCCTCATTGTAATTATTCTTCTCAGATGAATGTGCATAGTAGCCACATCTCTTCTCATAGATAGCTACCACCATTAGAGCAAGTTGTTTTCAGTTTTGTAGTTTCACAGTTTCAACCTATTTTCTTTATTCAATAGAAGTTATTGTTCATTGGATATTTGTTGTTGTTCTCTATATATCTGTGTTATTGTATTCAATATGTTATTCATTTTTTTCTGCTCATAAATACAGATCAGTGATATCATAGCGGTCTTCTCTTCATTTGTTTTTCTTTGTGCATGTCCCCGACAAGATCTGGGTACAAGAAGTTGGGACTCGAACCAGTCGAACATTTGCAAGATTGGTCGCACCGAGCCCAAAAACAACGCATGGGGCACAAGAAGAAAGATGATAGTGCAGGATATCCTTTTAAAATGTTGCTTGAGGAAGCCCTTGCACGACAAAGGAACGAAATGATGGACAACTTTGCACAGATCCTTCGGCGGCTGCCCACAGGAGACGCATCTTCATCAAGCAACCAAGGAACCCCCTTCAAGGTACAAGTAAATTTTGATATTCCATTATTTGAAGGACTAATAGATGCATATGTTGTATATAAATGGTTGAATCTGCTCGAAGGGTGTTTTTCAGTCCACAATTTTTTCAATAGGGAAAAGATTACTTTTGCACTCCTCAAGGTTGTCCCCCATGTTAAGGACTGGTGGGATACTTACTCCGAGGAAAGGGCCACAGAGGAATCTGCAATATTTATGGTCTCCCCCACATGGGATTCCTTTAGGGATTACATTAAAGAACAATACTACCATGTTGGAAGCTACGAGGACCAATACACAAGATGGACCACGTTGTGTCAGGAAAAGGACCAGATAGTACCATATTTCACCAATATTTTCCATACCCTATGCACAAAATTGGGTATCAAATACTTTGAATGACATCTGGTGCTAAAATACTAGAGTTTTCTGCATAGATACATTCAAACATAAATGGAGTTTATGGACATCGCATCACTAGGTGCAGCTTATAGATATGATGTCAAGATCAAGCAGAAATTTAAGCAAAAGAGGTGATAGTTTGGATCTGCAAACTCCTCGCTGGCGAAGCAGGGCAAAGGCCATCCCAACCCACAAAATAAGGGACAGATCAAATATGGCCACTCTCAAGACAACCAGTTCAAGCCTTAACCCAAGAAGGGTAATGAGAAGTTGAAGGACATGGGAAAGTGGTGTGAATACCATAAAATCCCTTGGCACAACACTGGAGAATTTCGCTCCAAGAAGTCACTAGTGGCCGAGCTTAAATATTTTGAGTGCGAGGCAGATTCTGACTCCGAATCAAATCTAGAAAGAGGGAAGCATATTATCAACGATGAACCTAGTGCCACTGTCACTACCACCAAAGTCCAACCAAGCGAACCAGAAGAACCAACGGAAGGGGAATGTCTCTTTCATTCACATATGTGGGTAAAGGGGGCTCCGCTTCATTTCATTGTCGATAGCGACAATCAGAAGAACCTGATCTCACGAAAGGTCGTCAAGAGGTTGGACCTACCGATGACACCGCACCTGCAACCCTACACCATCAGTTGGATTTTCCAAGGAAGAGATCTCCGCGTTAGCCAACAATGTCGTCTTCCCTACGACATCAAGCCCTTCCAACATGAGGTATTGTGTGATATTGCTCCCCTTGAAGTTTTTGATGTTCTTTTAGGCCAACCATATTTGTGGAAGCGACATGTTGTGTATGAGTCTAGACCCCACAGTGTTATTATTACTTTGGGTAGACAATTGTACAACATACCAGAGGTAGCGCCTCTTACCACTATTTCTTTAATATTTGCTAAGCAATGTAGTAAGGTCATCTCACAGACCGGGAAGTTTGTTTTCTTTGTGATCCATGCTTACAGTGAGCAAAAGGTCGCCTCCACATTCATGACCTCTACACAGAGCCTCTCTTTGCAGCAGAAGCAAGTAAACGGGATTGTGGAAGAGTATAGAGACATTTTCTCCTCACCCACTGGGTACCAATGCACTACCAAGTCAAGCATCCAATTGATACAAACCCCAGTGCACCTCTACCTAATGGAATAGTCTATCATCGCTCGATAATGGAAAATGATGAAATCAAGTGCCATATCCAAGAGCTTCTTCAAAAGGAGCACATCCAACCCAACTCCTCCCCTTGCAGAAGCTTGATTGTACTAGTACAGAAGAAAGACAAGACATGTCGGCTCTGCATTGATTACAGAACATTAAAGAAAACCACAGTTAGGAACTGGTACCCAATTCCCTGAATTGATGAACTTCTTGACCAACTCAAGGGGGAAAATTTCTTCAAAAAGATTGACCTAAAGTTTGACTACTGCTAGGTTCCCATCTAATCAACTGATGTATGAAAGACAACTTTTAAATCTAAAGAAGGTCTCTTCGAATGGTTGGTCATGCCCTTTGGCTTAACAAATGCACCAACAAATTTCATGAGGTTGATGGATGATGTATTGAGACCCTTCACCAACTCTTTTGTGGTGGTATATCAAGATGACATGCTCATATTCAACATAACTTGGGAGGAGCACATACAACATATTAAACAGGTTTTGAGCACTCTGCGGCAGCACAAGCTATATGCCAACATGGAAAAATGCTCCTTTGGCATGAAGAGGGTCCAATACTTGGGCTACATTGTTTATGAGCATGGGGTACATGTAGATCCAGCTAACATCCAATTCATCTGTGACTGGCCAACCCCGACCACACTAACCAAGATTTGGAGCTTCTTGGGACTTTCCAACTTCTACTGAAGGTTCGTGTTGGGATTCTCCCATATTGCATGGGCCCTCATCCAAGTGACCAAGGGTGGTGGAAAGGCAAAGCTTGCATGGGGGAAGGCACAAGAATGAGCATTTGATGATCTGAAGAATCACTTGTGCTCAACTCCAGTACACTCCTTACTCGATCTGCAACAACCATTCGAGATTGAGATTGATGCCTTCGACTATGTTGTAGACGCAGTTCTCACTCAGCACGGTCCTCTAGTAGCATACCATAGTGAGACACTCTCAGATACCATCTGAAAATACCCCACCTATGACAATGGAATGTATTCCATTATGCAAGCCTATTGTCAATGGAAACATTACATTCTGGGAAAGGAGGAAATTAACCACACTGATCACAAGCCTCTGTAGTTCATACAGACACAGGGGAAGTTATCAAACAACCATCATCAAAAGTGGTCCACATACATGTAGCATTTCCATCTCAACATCAAGTATAAGACAGGGAGCACAAATCATGTCGTTGACTTCCTCAATCGACCTCTTGTTGATTCACTCACCATCGTGCTCCATTCTTGTGGGCATGAGGCATCTAAGTGGCCACAACTTTATCAGTGTGGCCTTGACTTCACCACCACCTATCCACTCTTGTCTACAGGTGCAAATGTCACCGATTTTCACATTTAGGATGGACTGTTATGCCCTCTAGGCCACCTCTATGTTCTTGCAAGCGAGCATGCAAAGATGATTTGGGAGGCTCACTATAGTCGGATGGCAGGACATTTTGGCATGGAGAAAAATGTGGTCATTCTATAGAAACATTTTTATTGGCCAAAACTTTGCAGGACGTTAGCAAGTATATCATATCTTGCACTTCATGTGCCATTTACAAGCTAGCCATCAAGAAGAAAGGCTTATACACCCCTCTTCCTACTCTCGAGAGGCCTTGGGAATCCATCTCAATGGATTACATGTATGTCCTTCCATCCACCAAGCAATACAATGATTGTGTATTTGTGGTGTTTGATTGGTTTTCAAAGATGGCCATTCTCACAGCACCAGATATGGCCAAGATCTTCTTCGAACGTGTGTGGGTCCATTTTGGGATAGCACAAACCATCATCTCATATCAAGACAACAAGTTCCTCAACACATTTTGGTCAAGTCTTTGGTCATTGTTGGATACCAAGCTCACTAAATCCATTTTCTTCCACCCCCAAACTGATGGCCAAACAAAGGTCTTCAATCAGATGATTGTGCACATCTTGTGCATGTATAACTTTAAGAATATGTGTACATGGGATGAGAGTCTTCCCTATATTCAACACAACTACAACAGGGCTCTCCATAGCTCCACTGGCCATAACCCATTTACGGTGGGGATGGGATTCCAACCCTTGGGTCCTATTGATGTTGCACTACCGCTTGCAAACACATAGGCATAATCTTCCCATGTTCAATTTGAGGCTGACAAAGCCACCATATGCATTGAGTGGATTCAACACATCCTCCAACAGGTCCATGAGATTTTGCAGAAAGCCAATGCTAAGTACAAGCATCACCATGATCAACACCGGGTACTGCACAAGTTTCAGGTGGGAGACAAGGTCTAGTTACATTTGTAGAAAGAGCACCTTACAAGGCCCCATTGAAAGCTCCATCCACTTCGATATGGACCTTACACTATCACCAAGGTTATGGGTGATAATGATTTTGAGCTCAACACTCCCCCCTTCCTTGGATTGCACCTAGTGTTCAATGTCAACCTCATTCAGCCATATTTTCCACCATTATTGGACACCTCGGAGATCGCAAAATAATTGACACCAACATAGCTCAACCCTGACTGCATGGAACATACATCCACTGATCAAATAGTGGACACACAGGTCAAGGGCACTCGCCAGCAAATGATCCATATTTATCGGGTTTTTAAGGCACGGTAGCTCCTACACCAAGACAAGTGGTTCACTCGGGGACAAATTCAGCAGACATTTCCTCACCTGATGGGGTCACTCAACGCAATGGATACCATTTCTTCCTAAGGGGGGAGGACTAATCCAAGTGGATATTGGTGGCCACCCACCTATTCCAATTGGCTCATCTTGACAGTTTTTAGTTCAACACATTTCTCTGTAATGATGAAATTTATTTTTTATTGTGGGTTTTTCACTTTTGGGGCTATCTTGAAGCCCTGCACAGCATCCAAGTGGATATTGGTGGCCTCCCACCTATTCCAACTGGCTTATTTTGGAAGTTTTCATGTTAGTACATCTTTCTGTACTCCAGGGTTGTTTTGGGGCCCTAAACAATGTTTTTTTGGCTTGCCACAGTAAAATTGTAGACAGAGTTAGAGTTTTATAGTATAATGTGTATTTCTTGAAATATCTTTCCAACAAGCTATCACGCGCCTAAAACGGAGGTTGTATGCAAAATTTACGACACCGGGAAGTTGAGATACCAACTTACCCATCTGGGCCCACATAATTTTTGGCATTTTATCTCCTAGGGTTAGGTTTTTGGATGTATAAGGTTTTGGCATTCTTGATAATGTTAAAAAGGCCTTTGGAGCCTCATTGTAATCATTCTTCTCAGACGAATGTGCATAGCAACCACATCTCTTCTCATAGATAGTTGCCACCATTCGAGCAAGTTGTTTTCAGTTTTGCAGTTTTACAATTTCAACCTATTTTATTTATTCAATAGAAGTTATTGATCATTGGATATTTGTTGTTGTTCTCTATATCTCTGTGTTATTGTATTCAATCTTTTATTAATTTCTTTCCGCTCATAAATCTGGATCAACTCATTACTCATCCCATGTGACCTCTATATCTACACATTTTGTGTTGCTAAGTCCATGAACATGGTATTGAACCCTTACCAGAATTTTGGTTATAGTAGTTCTCTTGGGCGTTAATTTCATGATGTTACTCTGCAGATATACACATGGGCTCAATTCCCTCATTAGGCTTCAATAAGAATTGCAATTGAATTCACACATATCTATTTATTTGACCCAATTGCATGTTGTTGGAAATGGGGATGGTCAGTGATTTCATGATGATATGTAGCCCATATTCGAAAGGACATTATCTAAATTTGATTTACAAAACCCCTTATCGAATGGAAATTTAAGGAAGCTAGGGTTAAGGTGGGAGTCTAGTGCTTTGGTCATCTATATAAATCTCTCTACAAAAAATTAGTGATCAATGTCTTAATGGATGAGGTTCTAGAAGAGGAATTTGAGGATTTTGATACTCAAATATCAATTAGGTTTCAAAGCACTAGATATGCACATGAGGAATCTCGAGAAAAAAACATAACAACAATTGGAACCCATGGAGGTGAGGGGCCTTTTATCTCTGGAAGGAGAAATGGGGATTTGATGAGTGGCCTGATATTTGAAGGCACTAGAGTGACTTTAGAGTGCAATAGGGTTGTTGTTCGATCTAAAATTGATACAAGTTCTATTAATAAAGTTGGGGGTGAAGATGGAGGTGGAGGTGGATATGGAAGCAGAGGAGGTGGGTCTGTATGAAATTCCAATAACACAGATATTTACTGTAAGAAAATGGTACAGGAAAATCCTGGAAACACACTTTTGTTAACGAATTATGCAAGGTTCTTAGAGGAGGTTAGTATTAAGGAATCTGAACTTTGTTTTAATTTACTAGCCTTGAGTTGTTGTTATATAAGTAATCATCTTAGTTGTTTCGAATACATATCATCCATCATCTTATATATAATCCACCATCATCTTATATATCATCATCTTAGCCTTGATATGTTGTTATATAACTAGTACCATTCGTTATAGTCCAAGTCTAGAAATGCCTAGATGAGGATCTGATGGGTTGTCATTTTGATGCTTCTGAAACTTATAAATTTAATCATAACTTGTGTACAAAGAGAGGGAAAATTTACATCTCAAATGACTATAAAAGTGTGCTATATCCATGGATTTTAATTTATGAAATCATTTAACTGATTTTAAAGAAAGCTGGAACATATACCACATCATCCACACAATGAACAAAAAATGTACCCTAGGAAACCCAATATGGGAAACCCAATGAGAAGATGAGGACTATGCCTTGCTCTTTTCTTCTCAAATATGAAATGAAAATAGAAATAAGGTGAAATCGCTTTGGAGTTTCTATTGACACCGTGGCATGTATCCTTGTTACAAGGTCTTCTACTTCCTTTATTCTACTATAATATCCCAGTCCATTTCCTTGGTTAACTATGAAACAATAAAATCAATGCAACAAGAATATAACCCCTTCATTTTTTAGTAGCTCAGTGTTTAACAATGCCTTAATAGTCATCTAGGGTTAGTGTTAGGGCCTTAGCTAGGTTTAGGGTTTTATACCTTCTAGAATCTTCTTGACAATCCATATGTGACTTTCTCCACATGTGTTAGTAATGGGAATTGATGTGGCATCCACTCAATACCATGGTGGTTAAAAAGATATGTCAATTTTTGGGAGGCATAACTTTCTCATATGAATTCTAGTTAAGCTAATATTTGCCTCGTTGGAAAACACTTGATGCATAGAAAAACACAAAGAGGATGAAATCTATTTACAAATTTTTGACACTCCAAAACACCATTTATTGACTTGAACAAGATCTGGTAGTTTCTAGACCTCAAATCACCAAAATATGACCCACCCCTAAAATGGGCCCTACAGGCCAATAGCTATGATATTCAGTCAGGTTAGGAAAAACCACAATTTCGTTGATGGATTGTCGATGTTCCGGATCCATATCAGGATCCATCTTCAGGACAAGATGCCTGGGTTATGATGGATCATAATTGTTGGCCCTTGACCAAGTTTTGAGGATCCTTGGTCATGATTGACATATTTTTGGGAGTTCGACGGGCTGTCGAAGGCGGAGCACAAGTCAAAGCAGAGATCGCAGGATATCGACCCCTTTTTAGGAATTTTTGGGTTTTGGGTTTATGTAATGGGTATGGGGATGTCGGCCCATGGGTTTACCCATGTTTAGGCCTTTTTGTAATGTATAAATAGAAGTCTAGGCGATGTAAGAAAGGGAAGAGAAGAGGTTTTTGGTATTGTTCTAAGTGTAAGTAATGATTGTAAATGCTTTGTGCATACTGTGTGAGATTTGCAAGGCTAAGTCCAAGTGGTTGTAAGAGATTATAAAGAGGCTTTGTGTTGTAACTCAGGGAAGGAGGATCTAGCGGAGTGCGCAAAGATATCCTGTCCTCTGCGGAATAAGATATCATAGCTATGTGCATGTAGAAGATTGACAGAAAGAAATAAAGAAGAAGAGTTGGTGGACATAGCCCCAGTGTGGGGGTGAACCACGCATATCTTGCATTGTGGTTGTTGTGTGCTTTATGGTTGTTCTCTTGTCCATGTGATTAAATGCTTAGTGCATTGATATATGCTAGAAGAATCTAATGTGATAGCTTAGTGATGACTAATATGAATGAATACTAGATGTGATCTATGTTGGTATGCTTAGTGCTTGAATTTATTGGATCTGTGTGAATAATCCGTTGATCTGATGTTATGGTTTAGCTGCGCTATAAACTAAAGTTGAATATTAATGAACTATAATTGTTAAGTGCTATGTTAAGGTGTTGTAATCATAGATCAGTGTCCCAACTAAGGTTACAAACATCTGAGTCTTGCAACCACCCCTACCTCTACCTCGGGTGAGACTTCATCTGCTTAGCAGGTGCTGCCGAAAGGGCCGGTAGTTAGGGTTTTGTTGGTGCATTATTGTAGCGTTGAACCCTAGGTCTGCCCTTGTGCCAACAAATGGTTCCGTTGTCGGGACCTGAAATTGTGATTGTTGGGAACTAAAGAAAAGAAAGCTTCGTGCGTAGATCTATTGCTCTATGCTAAGAAGAAAAAGTCAGATCTGGAGAAACGAGGTAAGACCTGAAAGCTTTGTGTTATGATGAAAATAGAGTAAGAATTTTTTGTTAAAGAGGTAAGATCTTAAAGCTTTGTGCTTTGTTAAAGGTAAGGTAAGTGTAAATTTTTGTTTCAAAAGTATGGATCTAGGTATGTTTGATAAAGTTTACCCTAGCTTGAAAAGTAGGGGACATCTATAAGAAAGAAGATTTGATATGAGTAGACCTGATAAGAATAGTGAAAGATATGTTATTCCTATGCATAGAAAGAATGTTTGGACTAACAAATGGATGTAGGATCCTAGAAAGTAATTTTTGCAGGTTAGCTACTATGATCCTAGTGCACAGTACAGGAAAGGTTGAGGATCATTTAAAAGAAAACGAGGATTAACCCTTTGTTACAGTTGCAGAAGACCGAGACATCTTGCTAAGGAATGCCCTGGTAGAAGACCTAGTTGTCTTTGTTGCAAAGCTATGGATCATGAAGTTTTGGATTGCCCTAGAATGATTGTTAAGCTTGAAAGAATGAATATGGGACAAGAAGACCCTAAGAAAGGTCAAGACACTAAGACCATGGCAGAACCCCAGAAAAAATTAGAGGATGTATTGCTACAAATGAAAGAAACCCTAAATGATCACCGAAATATCAACTTATCAGAGACCTTAAAGAAAAAGAATGCATAGAAATAAGAATAGGAGACTTCGACATTGACTATATTCTGGATCAGGAAACACATGTCAATATCACGACAGAAAAAATTGGGAAATTTTAGGAAAGCCTGCTATGATTCCTTCATTGGGAGGAATAGGGTTATTTAGAGGAAAGTTGATAACCCTATGTGGAAGGCTCACCCAGATACCTATGAGTGCTCATGGAACTTCGACAGAGGAAGATTTTGAGGTTGTTAAATTTATTGAGAACAACGCCCTATTTTCTATCCTAATAGGAAAACCCTAAATTGAAAAGGATCAAGCCAGAGGAAAAGAAGAGGAAGTCTTGGAGCAAAAGAAGCAAGAATTAAAAGATTTCATGACTAGGAGGATAGCACACTTGATTGAAGAACATGAGAACAGATCGAAGCTATTTAGAACCAGAAACTTGGATGTTGAAGTTGAAAGAACACAAGAATATTCACAGACGAGTAGAGCACCTACCCCAGATAGAGAAGCAGTATTACTCTCTAATCCTACGAAATAATCTCAACAACGCAAAATTACTATGCCAAAATAAGATAAGAATCAGAATGGAAAGAGGAATACTGAAATGAAGATCATCGGGAAGAAGGCTAGAAAGCTCAGTAAATAGAGAGAAAAGATAGAAAAGTTGCAGAATGTGTCAGAAGGGACTTCGCAGAAGGAAGGTTTGCAAAACTGAAACTTCGTCAGGATATCAGAACAGCGCAACATGGCACTTTGCCATGGCAAAGTAATATAGCCGTTGAAGGCATTATAACCGTTAGACTGACACCCCGAATGGTTAGAATGTCATTTATGGCCAGAAAGCTCGCCACCAGATCGTTGGGACTGTGCCGCAACGGACAAAACTACATTGACAAAGGCCTCTCGTCCATTGGAAATATCCGTTACACCGTTGTCTACTTATTGCATCGACTGTTGCACTGAAAACACTTTTGCAAATTGTATCCTAGCCAACTCATTGCTATCGTGTTGTGTTTAGTAAGATTGACACTGATTCTATTGCTTTGAACACTCATCCATCCACCCGAGTTACTCGATCTGAGCGTGCATGTCGGACGAGCTCAACGTTACAGAGAAATTCATCGAAGAAGTTCTGATCGACCTCATGGTTGAGAATGTGATGCCCACAGGAATTCAAGTTTCCTCGACGAGGGGAGTGCAAGCCTCTTCGTCGATTTCTTGTGGATTCGAACGATCCCGACCAGCAGCCGAGAAGAGAACCAAGCACCGAGATGACTTGGCAAACGTGAAGCTAATACCGACCATCCTACCCAACTACATTTCGCCTTTGGCTGGCGTGGTGAGTCGTGACACTGTCTCAAGGGATTTTGATTACACCTTGGTTACTGCGTACCTCCCGAAGGGGATATGTACAGTTTGGACGTAGCAAGATAAGATCACGACGTTGAAGTTCAGCGACTTCAACCTAGGAGACTGCAAGAATTACAAAATGCTTTCTCCTTACAAGTACTTGACCGGGACGAAGGGGAAGAACTCAAAAATCATCCCCCAACCATGGAATATGAACCTCGCGCAATCCACCCTCTTGAATGTGATGAAGATTCCACATTTTGGAAGGCACCAGGAGGTTAACGTGTGTGTTAAGCTCCTGCTCTCATGTTACCACGACAACTACCTATGGCTAGATAGACGCATCACGGTCGATTCGACGTTGATCCATAGGATCACCGGATTAAGCATGCAAGGACCTGATCCACAAGACTTCTACCCAGGGAAGGCTTCAGACCGCGCCCTAGCACAGAGAATTAAGGATACTTACAACGATGTAGAAAAGGGGACGTGAGGCTACAATGTAGCCTCCATCCAGAATGGCGCAGTGCACCTAGCCTGCCAACCGATCGCAGGAAAGCTAGTGAGGAAGAATCGACCTACACAAGTCACAGGGTTCGTTGTTGACCTCACCGGGAAATGTGTAGAAGGACTCCAGATGAACTGGGTGAAGTACTTGGTCAACCAGCTAAAATTAAACTGTCGCGAAGCTCAGGATCAGGGCTATGAGTTCCACTTTAGCTGGCTCCTAATCCTCATCGCATTTACTGCTTGGGAAATGTCGGAAGGTGTGACCTTCCCAGACATTGAACTGTTCGAGCCGCTCGCTACGAAGTTCACCATGCTCTAGTACTCGAGCGATATGGGAAAACAACGACATTCGAATGCAGTATTCCACACGTACTATCTCCAGTTGAAGAGGGCTATCAGAGTTGTCCCTCGCATGATGTCGAACACTCTGCATCAGTTTCGACCCCTCATGAAGTTGCGCGTATATCGACACTTCATTTATATCAATGCGCGTGCAGATGAGCATAAAGAAGAGCTTCAGTCATACTACAAGCTCACAGAGGAGGACCTTGAAGAGATAACCAAGGACTGGTTTGCAGACCTCCTTATCCCCGCTAACCCCATATAAATGTCAAACCCTGAACTAATCGATAGCCCTGAGACTACTCATGAAGCAAAAGATACTCCTGGACCCATCACAAGGAAGAAGATCGAAGAAGTACAAGACCTGAGCAGTGCATCAGATGAAACTGCTTCAATATCACATGGACGAGGAGGTGATGACAAAGTAGAAGAGACAAATGGAAAATAAGACCAACAGAATCAAGGTGAAGTAGCACCACTTAGGGATCCTACTGATGAGGGTGATCCCTTGAAGAAAAGGAAGGTTTCTCCCACAAAACCCACTTCCTGAAATAAATCCAGAGCCACCTTGACTAAGATACAGACTGTGCTCACTGTAGATGACTTCGACTTCATCATCACAGCTGTAGCAGATGTTGGTTGTGGAGCCTGATTATCTTCCCGATTCAGAAGTCCTTGATTTCAACCATGTTTATACCCCATGAAGTATTTACACCCCAAAAGTATGTACACTCTTCCACACGGCGGAGTGCAGAGGGGGGTAACCCCCTCTACGGGGTCTGGGGGGGATATCCCCCCAGCTGGGGGGTCTGGGGGCAAGCAGGCCCCCAGCAGGGGTTCGGGGGCGAAGCCTCGAAGAAAAAATTGCCTTGTAAAAGTATATTGTAATTTCATTGTAAATCTGGACCGTTCATTATAAGGTCGTAGATCTAACAGTAGAGATTATGTTAGGGTTTTTTTCCCTAGAAGGCAACCCTCTTTTATGAGGGAAATGTATCGCGGCTATGGTTGATGGTGAATATTGTATTCTGAGAGAGGAGANTGTGAGAGAAAGAAGAGGAAGTTACAACGGGTTTTGCTGTAGGTTGTATCCCTTCATTTGCTGGATAATAATAAAGGAAGGACCTGGCAATTTCTCTGGTGGACGTAGCCCACACTGGGTGAATCACGTAAATCTGTGTCTCTCTTGTATTGTGTGTCTTCTGTGTTTTGTTTCTACATTTGTTTTATTTTATTGCTTCGCGGTCCTGTTTTTCTAACAACTGGTATCAGAGCATAAGGTAACTCGCAGGAAAAGAGGGTTCCTGGTTTGAGTGGGAGCAATGTCGGAAGATGAAAAGTTTAGGGTCGAGAAATTTAACGGCCAAAACTACCAGTTATGGAAG
>ML778991.1:1421261-1434295 GCA_009831015.1 Picea engelmannii
CAGAGGTCCTTGATTTCAGCCGTGTTTATACCCCATGAAGTATTTACACCCCAGAAGTATGTACACTCTTCCACGCGGGGGAGTGCAGAGGGGGGGTACCCCCTCTGCGGGGTCCGGGGGGGCTATCCCCTCGGCTGGGGGGTCTGGGGGCAAGCTAGCCCCCAGCAAGGGTTCGGGGGAAAAGCCCCCGAAGCAAAAATTGCCTTATAAAAGTATATTGTAATTTCATTGTAAATCTAGACCGTTAATTATAAGGTCGCAGATCTAACAATAGAGATTATGTTAGGGTTTTTTGCCCTAGAAGGCAACCCTCTTTTATGAGGGAAATGTATCGCGGCTATGGTTGATGTTGAATATTGTATTCTAAGAGAGGAGACTGTGAGAGAAAGAAGAGGAAGTTACAGCGGGTTTTGCTGTAGGTTGTATCCCTTCATTTGCTGGATAATAATAAAGGAAGGACCTGGCAATTTCTCTTGTGGACGTAGCCCACACTGGGTGAACCACGTAAATCTATGTCTCTCTTGTATTGTGTGTCTTCTGTGTTTTGTTTCTGCATTTGTTTTATTTTATTGCTCCGCGGTCCTATTTTCTAACAGCGGATGCCTCGCAGGACGTCTTACAGAAACATGAAGCCAAGCAGGAGGAGATGTACGACATAATCTAAGTTGAACTCAGAGGGGTACAATAGGCCCTCCATTCCAGTCACACAGTATCCACTGCGCCCCCACCATCAGAAGAACCAGAGTTGGGAGATGAGCCTGCTTAACTTCACAGACTAGCTGATGCGACCGAAGCTCACCTTCGTCAAGTGCAAGACGCGAAAGACCAGGCCACAACAACCCTGAAACAAGCCCAAGAAGAAATGATAGAACAACGTCGGGTTGCACAAAAAAAGAAGGATGACCTTCAAACCAAGTTTGAATAAGAGAGTACATAGGTCAAGCAAGAAAAAAAGCAGTTTCTCATAGAGCAGCTTGGAGTCAAAGAATCAGTCGACAGAGCACTTTGCTCTGTGATGGGCTTAGAGCCAAAAGCAGAAGATCGAGTGGAGAATCAAGTAGTGCAACTTGCGGAAGCTATCCAACGGCTTCAACAAAGAATAACATACTTAGAGCTCTGGACAATGCCCAACACTCCACAAGATGTGCGAGTTCAAAGAGAATCAACTGCTTGAAGTGTAGTTGAGAGAATCAAGGCCCTCGCCATGGAATGTAAACAACTAAGTGATCACAGTGCCCAAACTTATGAGCGACTCACTAAGAATCCTGAACTGAAGGCATTGGAGTCACAGCTCCAGGAGGCAAAGCATCAAGCAAAAAAAATACATGTGCAGTTGAAGCCCCTGTTAGCAGTTGAGAGGATGAAGCGATCCCAAGAACAACGCACTGCTCAACAGTAGGTCCACACCATTCAGAGCAAAATCATGGAAGTGAGGCTCCAACCTATACATGATGAGGCTTGCCAACTATTCACAGAGATTGAAGGTCAAGGAGCAGAACTGGAGCAAGTTGTCACTGCAGCTAAACAACGCTTAGAGGGACCTATCAACGAAACAACTATCCAAGAGTTCGTCGAGTAGGAGGTTGTGGCACAACAACTGGTCGAAGCAGCTCGAGGCCTTTGAAGCAGAACTACCTAGATCAGAGTGACTCGGGATGAGTCATAAGTGAGTGTTGTGGGCCTGTTGGCCCTTGACCAAGTTTTGAGGATCCTTGTTCATGATTGACCTATTTTTGGGACTTTGATAGGCTGTCGAAGGCGGAGCGCAAGTGTAGAGATCGCGGGATCTCGACCCCTTTTTAGGGCTTTTTGGGTTTTGGGCTTATGTAACGAGTATGGGGATGTCGACCCATGGATTTACCCATGTTTATGCCCTTTTTGTAATGTATAAATAGAAGTCTAGGCGATGTAAGAAAGGGAAGAGAAGAGGTTTTTGGTACTGTGCTAAGTGCAATTAATGATTGTAAATGCTTTGTGCATACTGTGTGAGATTTGCAAGGCTAAGTGCAAGTGATTGTAAGAGATTGTAAAGAGGCTTTGTGTTGTAACTCGGGGAAGGAGGATCTAGCGGAGTGCACACAGATCTCCTGTCCTCTACGGAGTAAGATATCATAGCTATGTGCATGTAGAAGATTGATAGAAAGAAATAAAGAAGAAGAGTTGGTGGACGTAGCCCCAGGGTGGGGGAGAACCACAAATATCCTGCGTTGTGGTTGTTGTGTGCTTTATGGTTGTTCTCTTGTCTATGTGATTAAATGCTTAGTGCATCGATATATGCTAGAAGAATCTAATGTGATAGCTTAGTGTTGAATAATATGAATGAATACTAGATTTGATCTATGTTGGTATGCTTAGTGCTTGAATCTATTGGATCTGTGTGAATACTACGTTGATCTGTTGTTAGGGTTTAGCTACGTTGTAAACTAAGGCTGAATATTAACGAACTATAACTATTAAGTGCTCTGTTAAGGTGTTGTAATCACAGATCAATGTCCCAGCTAAGGTTGCAGACATCTGAGTCCTGCAACCACCTCTGCCTCTACCTCAGGTGAGACTTCATCTGCTTCACAGGTGTTGTCGAAAGGGACGGTAGTTAGGGTTTTGTTGGTGCGTTGTTGTAGTGTTGAACCATGGATCTGCCCCTGTGCCAACAATAACCCAAGAATCTTGTCTTGAAGATGGATCCTAATATGGATCCGAAACGTCGAAAATCCATCAACGAAACTATGGTTTTTCTGAACTTGACTGAAAACCCTTACCACATAAATCTTATTGAACAACTATGATATTTCCACCCAAAAAGTACCAAAATAGATGACAAGTTATATGATGACTGATTGCAAATCATACCTCCCCATTTTGGGAGGCTTTTGGTCCCCAAAATCTTTTATTGAAGGAGGTGAGGAATTTTTTCCTTTAACTTCTCCTTGGAGTATCCTTGCCTAGAAATTGTCCTTTCAACCAAGCCTACTAGGGTTCATGTTGTCCTTGTCTAGTTGTTCTAGAATCATTCTAGAAAATTGTATCCTCTATTACTTTTTCTTGAGCTTTTGTTGCTAATTCCTTTATGGAAGGTAAGACTTTCTCATCAATGTCCTGGTTTAACATGGAAGGCTCATAGAGTTTCAGATTTTCCACATCACCATTGAGTAAATGTTTATATATGGAGGTAAGCTGAGTCTATAGGCTTTATTACCTACCTTCTCCAACACCTCAAAAGGTCCATATTGCAGAGCCTTGATCTTCTTACCAAGACATTGTATCCTTTCTTTGTTTAAATACCATTAGACTTTGGTTCCTACCTTGAATGTCTCCTCAAATCTATGTTGGTCATGTCAAGCCTTATACTTTTCCTTTGACTTCTTCAATGTGTCTTATACTTGGAAATGGATCTACTTGATCTTATCATTGAGTATTTCAGTATTCAAGGATTCCCGTGTGGTGTTTTCCCTTTCTCCTCCTTGTTATCCATATATAACATCTAGAAGTGAAGGTGGAAAATATCCAAAGCAAATTTGAAAAGGGGACATAGTTGCGGAAATGTGGACTACTCTATTATAAGAATGCTGAATGTAAATCAAATTTTCATCCTAGGTCCTTGTGTGCTTTTCAATATAACCCCTCAAAAGTTGAACTAATTTCCTCTTCACTACTCTTGTATGCCCATTAATGTGTGGATGGAAGGCTACATATCTCTTCAACTTGGTGTCCATCTTCTCCCAAAGTGTATCCCAAAAGGTATTGAAAAATCTATTATCTCTATTTGATATGATGCTCCTTGGTATCCCAAAACACACTTAGATATTTGAAAAAAACCATGATTTCTACCTCTTGTCCCAAGTTGATGGTCTTTTTACAAAGCATGAGAATGCACATCTTACTAAACATGTCAACTACCATAAATTAATAGGCAAGTCACCCCCTCCCGATTTTTGGCAAACCACCCATGGAATCCATGGAGATGCTCTCCCATGGTCTATTACTAGGTATATGTAAGGGATGGTACAAACCTTGCTTCCTATCGCTCGATTTGTAAGTACAATAAGTTGTGCATTTTCTAATAAACTAAGGTACATATTCTTGCATTTTGGGCCAATGCACATACCTTTGTAGTTGGGAACTATCTTCCCAACACCAAAATGCACTGCAACTTTGGAGGTCTGAACCTTTCTGATAAGTTGCAATATTTCACCTTAAGAAACATAAAGTTTGTCCATCTTGTAGAGCAACTCATCCTGGGGATCATAATCAACTTTGTTGTCACCTTCTTCTACACAAACTTGGAATTGTGGCTTCCAAAATACCTCTTCGAAGTTCTCATATTCTATGCATTCCTCTTTCTATGTATCATAGGTGAAATGCTCCATGCGCATAAGAGTACCCAAAGTTGTGATCTTGGATGTGGGTGGCCTTGAAAGCATGTTTGCCGACATATTAGTACTCTTTTCTTATATTAGATGATAAGATGAAATTATAGTAAAAATCGCATCCACTTGTAGTGTCTAGGTTGTTTAGACTTACTTTAGGCTTGCAAATATTGTAGTCATTGGTGATTGGTGTGGATGATGGTCTCCTTTCCCATCAAACAATTCTTCCACTTCTTAACAACTTGAACTAGAGCACAAAGTTCCCTTATCATATTTATGATAGTTTAGGATGTTTCCATGGAACATTTTAGAATGATAACATGTTGTCTTAAACCTCAATTCATCAAGACACCTCCCAAATCATATCCTCTTTCATCCATCTCCAGTTCAAACAACTTCTACAAATTGGGTAATGTGAGAATTGGTGTTTGACAATCCTTTGTTTCAATTCTTTCAAAAATATTCTATTGATTCTTTCCCCACTAGAAACTCTTGATGTTGACTGCTATAAGGTCTTCTATTTCCTCTTCTATGCTCCAATATCCCACTCCCTTTCTATGCACAGTAATAAATAAATCATTTCAATACAATAATAACGAAAACCCTTCCTTTCCTAACATCCCATTATTTAACAATATCTAATAACCATCTAAGGTTAGGGTTGGGTTTTTTTCCAACCTCTACTCCTAAGTAGGGTTAGAGTTTTGGACCCTCTAGAATCCTCTTGACAATCCATAGACGATTAGCTTCACATGTGAGAGTAATGGGCATTAATGTGGTATCTACTCAATATCATGGTGGTCAATAAGATAGGTAAACTTGCGAGAGGCATAAAATCATCATACAAACTCTAATTGAGGTGTTATTTGCATTGTCGGAAAAAGATCTCGACATGTATAACATCATTGAAAGGATGGGAAAGTCGTTTATAGATTTTGACCCCCAAAAATGCCATTTAGTGCCTCAAATGTGCTCCAAAAGTTTATGGATCCCAAATCACCAAAATAGGCCTTACAAGCCAATATCTCCAATGTTTTCACTAAAAAAGTACCAAATAAAATGGTAGATATTATAGTGGTCAATTTCATATTGAAATATGGTTCCTACACTTGGTTTGGTCATGACAATTGGTATGATATAGGTAGTTTGGATGATATAAATGATTGTTGTTTACACCCAACTAACAAGGTCATGTCAATGTTGAGTGATGGTTAAATTCCCTAGGTGGTTATATGGATAACCATGATGGAAAATAGAGGAATGGGAAAGTGGAAAATAGAATAGGCATGTGACAATTGGCATGAAAACCATGTTCAAGTGTGGAAAAACATAAGTAACTCTTCACTACTAATTTTATTGTTTGTTAATTTCACAAAACAAGCATCAACAATTCAAGTCGGGGAGATTGTAAGGGCTTATGGTAGCCAAGGAAACTCTTTCCAAATTGGAGGTGTCAAATTTGATTAGATGGGTCCTAATCATGATGGACATTGATTTTTTTTAAGGTTATACATGTTATCTTGTTTATGCATGGCTAGATAGAATGGACTAGAGAACTAGGGTTAAGATCTTCTCCTTAAGAAAAATCGTAATGAAACCAAGATGTACATCATTGGAAAGGATGTCTAACTCGTGTATTTTTTTGTAGGAGGAAATGAAAGAGGGAGAATCAATGGAGGCGAAGGAAATTAAGGGGACTTTGGAAAAGGTAGATGTACAAGGAGCAACATTGATGGAGGGACAAGCAATGGTGGTGGTGGCGAAAATAAAGGAGATGGATTGGGTGGTATAATATTACCAACTATTTTTGGATTACAAGATTCACATGACAACCCTTTTGACATATACCTATACCATACACCTAACCGAAGAACATAACCCACATAAGTAACCCATGCACAAAACTCTCAGACCTAACATACACAATTAATCCACACACCTAACCCATGAACCTTAGACAAACTTCACTGACAATTAACCTTAGGCAAATTTCTATTATTGCTACTTTATGAAGGTTTTAGGAAAATGTTGAGTAAGTCATCCTTTGGACCTAAAAGGTGCTGCTATTCAGTGTCCGAATACTTTCTCTTATTGTGCCATTTATCTCAAGCATTGTCTTAGATAAAGTCACACTATCGTTTGAATGCTAGAAGGTTCGAACTAGTCTAATGGATATGTGAGAAATTTACCAAAGTTTACAAGCTATGTTCATGTAAAGGTGAATCACTCATTGTAATTTTGTTAGTTGGGAAGTATTTTGAGTTGTAGTTTTCATACATACTCATAATAGGGCCACTTCAAACCTCTAAATGTTTTCTATATTGGTATTTTCCTATTGCAATATATTTAGCCATTTTGAATTTTTAAAAGTTATATTAAATTTGATTAAACTGAATGAAGTTTTCCCTCTAAAAAAGATGATAACATGCTTTAAGAAAATTAGTGAAAAGGAGTAATATAACAATGTAATGATTAAAGAGAAATGGAATACATTAGGAGTAAAAATAACTTGTTGGTTGGTGGTTCTTCTGAAGGTTAAGATTCAATGTGCAAATGGAATGCATGTATATTCTAATTATTCTAGTCAATGGATATTACTTTGTTTTAGCTTGGTCATGATCCTTTTATAATGTCTCAATTGAATTGGAACAAAAGTTTCCCTCCACTTTCTTCATATAGCATTCAAATACATATTTAAAAATTGGTTGGCCCCATTTTTGTTATCTTTTAAAGATGAAAAATTATGTTTCATAGTCTATGTTTCACTATTTTGAGAACTTTTTTCATACATTTCATTTAAGGTTGCAAGTTAATGAAGTTTTTAAGCAATCACCAAACAAATTAGTTGTAAAAGCAATGTATCTTATTAATGAGAAAAAAGAAATTTGTTTTTGATATTTTAAACTAGTGGTTTATGATTCAAAATGTCATTATCTCATAAATAAGTAGATATAAATCCTTCCTTCTTAAAATAGAGTTTGAATTGATTTATTTCTTTAAATTTTTTTGCAAAGTGAGTTCACAATATGTAAACTCTAATTCATACCTTCATTTTTATATTAATCAGATAAAACATTAACATAATTTTAAGAAAAACTAAATAAATAAAACATTAACATAATGAGAAACTAACTATAACTATTATACTTATTCATTATACAATAATTTTAAAGTTTATCATTATATTTTCATTCATTATATTATATTATCATTATATTTTAATTTGATTTTAAAATTTAAAATACACTATTACTATGGTTGCATTACTAAACTTTATAGTGAGAAAAAAAAAATAATAAAAAAACAAAAATAACAATTCCATACGACACAAGTAAGTAATATAATGAAGATATTCATTAATTAAATTACAAAACGTAAATTCTCGTTCAGGTTACCTCTGAACGCGGTGTGTGCTATGTTCCTTCCTAATTACATCTCAATTCCATCACGTGGAGAATCTAAAATAAAATTTGAAAATAAAACCGAGACTAAAATTTGACGTGGAGAATCTTAAAATTTCACAAAAAAGCAGTGCAGATTTTATTACCACTGCTCCATTCTATTCCTGACTCCTGAGTGTTGGGCTTACACTTCTATCTTTGTCAGGGTAATAGCTATTTCTATACAAAAAGCAGTGCAGATTTTGTTGTTTAACTTTTTTTTCTCAACGGAAAATTAGAGGGCGCGGCCTAAGAAAAGTCAACCCAACCGTTACAGCCTGCTCGATCATGGATACAAGACGTTCATCATTTCACTGCTTCATCATTTCTGCTCTCTCCCTCTCCCGCAATGTAGTGGTAACGTTGTGGTGTGGAGCGCTCCTGGTCGTTTTTTGTTTTGTGTGATTATGAATGTGAATGTTTTGTGTGTTTGTCTGTATGTCTGTGGGTCTCTGTGATGTGTGGTTATCTGTGGTGGCTTCGTGTGTGTTAGTCGTGTGATGGGGGAGAGAGTACCAACATTCGTACAATTGCAGGTGCACGTTTCGATGATCAGACGGCGGGGTGAGTAATGAGATTCGTTTGTAGTCGTGTGATGGGGGAGAGAGTACCAACATTCATACATTTGCAGGTGCACGTTTCGATGATCAGACGGCGGGGTGAGTAATGAGATTCATTAAATTTCGTTTGATGGGATTTTGATGTCGATAATTAATTTCCTCAGATGATGAAACGAGAAGCTACTCACGGGCTTGTGCGGCGGATGGCTTGTGTAAGCTTCTGCGGCATTGCCCATATACTTCTCGTTTGTTTTATTAATTGATGGGTTTTATTGTACAAGATCAGATGGTTTTTTTGTTTGTTTGAATTGATGGGTTTCGTGGGTTATGGGTTTTATTGAATGCATGTTTAGATTAGCGGTGAATGGTACAAGAAGCTTGAAGGTGTAGCTGCCTTTTCCGGAAAGGCGTATAAGGTACATATCCCGCTCCATAAACAGGTATTTCTTTGCGCTGTACGATGCTTCTGTTATCTTTGAACTTGCTATGTGCCTGCATGAATGTGATAGATGTATGGATATGAATATGAATGCTAGTCGTGTTGACCATATTAATGACATGTGTCTCTGTTTTGCTGTGTTATTAGTGTGATGGGAGAGCAAGAGAGCTGGTGGCCGCCCAAATCAAACAAACATGTTTCGATGATCATATTTGTTCGTTTCCTTACCGAGTCCTTTCCTCCACGTTCTGATTAGGTTTTCTTTGCCATTTGATGTATGGTATGGCATTTTGATGTTCATTAATGATTTCCAGGGGTTGGTGAGTGCAGCGCTGGCTGGTTGGTCGGCTAGAGGTGGAATTAGCAAAACCCATGATCGATGCAGGTAAGTCGTCCAATGGAGATTACCCCTTTTTCTGCCATATACTGCTCTCTCGTTTTGTTGCGTTCTGGGTTTTATTTGGTTTGATGTTCATTAATGATTTCCAGGGGTTGGTGAGTGCAGAGCTGGCTGGTTGGTCGGCTAGAGGTGGAATTAACAAAACCCATGATCCATGCAGGTAAGTCGTCCAATGGAGATTATCCCTTTTTCTGCCATATACTGCTCTCTCGTTTTGTTGCGTTCTGGGTTTTATTTGGGGGTCTTATTTTATAGAAAATGAATTGTTGCGTTCTGGTTTTATTTGGAATGATTGGTTTTATTTTATAGAGAATGAATGTAGCCGTGAATGTTACAAAGAAGGTATAGCCATTTTACCCCAAAAGGTACATCTCCTCTTTAATCTTTGTGATATGTTCAATGTGCCTGGCACGCGTTCCCATTTGCTAACCCAATTTTTTTTCCCTAATATGATGATTTTAAAAATATAAATATCTCTTAATCTTTTTGTCTAAGTGTTTGGTTGGTCTGCGGTTTACAGAGTTGACATGACCTGGTGGAGTTAAGTGACTCGAGGTGAGGCTTGTAGACGTGTTTTTATTGTTGATACAACCAGCCTTCCCTCAGCCTTCATATCCACTTCTGTGGAAGTAACAGAGATCCTCGCGGAACCCTATTGCCAAATATAAATATCTCTTAATCTTTTTGTCTAAGTGTTTGGTTGGTCTGCGGTTTACAGAGTTGACATGACCTGGTGGAGTTAAGTGACTCGAGGTGAGGCTTGTAGACGTTTTTTTATTGTTGATACAACCAGCCTTCCCTCAGCCTTCATATCCACTTCTGTGGAAGTAACAGAGATCCTCGCGGAACCCTATTGCCCAGGTTTGGATAATAAACCCTTGGAATATATTTTTCAATAAATAGAATAAATAGATCTTTGAAGGAGTATGATATTTCTCTTTTCCATTTTTCAAGTTTTAAGTTATTTGGAATGCCCATCCACCCATTATTGAGATGACCTGGTGGAGTTAAGGCTTGTAGAAGTGTTTTTATTGTAGGTTTGAATAATAAATCCTTTGAAGATATTTTTCTATAAATAGATATTTGAAGAAATATGATATTTCTCTTTTCATTTTTAAAGTTTAAATTATTTTGTTGTCCATCCACCCATTACTTTTATCTAAATTCCCCATCCCAATTATTAGGATATGAGATTAGGAAACCATTTATTAAAATGATTTTGATTCATCTTTTTAAACCAGAAATTTATGCTTTCAACATTATTCAATTACAAAATGAATTAATCTGAATAAGGTCGTTTTTATCTTATGCCAGCTGTATTTTTTGTTATATTTTTGTCTAAATGAAGGCATTCATGGATGGACGCTCTACACCCTGTTTTAGTAAGGATTTCTTTGTATGACAAATTCACATTCATGTAATTTTAGCTTATAACAATAATTCTATATAAGTTCCGTGACTGAAACTCGGTTTGGTTTGTTTGCAGGTTATGTTATTTTAGCTTACAACAATAATTCTATTTAAGTGTTGTGACTGAGATTGGGTTTGGTTTGTTTGCAGGTTAAATAGATGAGATGACATGGAGGAGAAAGAAAAAACAATGAAGATTACATCAATCTTTTCATATGGTTGTACAACGTCTCATTGAACTCATGCAGGTAGGGAAGGTACACATTTTTCGATTTTGTTTAAATGACCTAATCTAATTAGTGTGCCTCACATTATTGTTAGTGAGATTTATATTAGACTCTACATTAGGGTTGCCTTAATTTAATAATTATGTTTTGTGCCAATGTCACCAGGTATTGAGAACAAATATACAATGGACCATGAAAACATTAACAAGGCATATGGACTCTCCATGCTGAGAGAGGTATGACTCTTCCTTTGTCAAATCCCTCCTCTCCATTCCTTATGTGGTTGTACAACCCTACCTTTCATTGAACTCATGCACCTAGGGGAGGTAAACACTTTTCTTTTTTGTTTAAATGACCTAATCTAATTACTGTTCTTCACATTATTGTTAGTGAGATTTATTTTAGACCCTACATTAGCTTATTGGAGCATCTATAGGGTTGCCCTAATTTAATAATTATGTTTTTTGCCAATGTCACCAGATATTGAGAACAAATATAGAATGGGCCAAGGAAACATTAAGAAGGCATATGGACTCTCCATGCTTATAGAGGTATGACTCTTCCTTTGTCAAATCCCTCCTCTCCATTCCTTTTTGCCCACAACAAACTATACAATACTATATTGTTGTTATAACCATGTTGTACATTTCTTAACATATTACCACTATAATAGCCACCTTGTAGACTTCTTTACTTTAAAAACTTGTTCGTTTGATTAGTTTATAAAGATCACCAGATTTGTATATTTCTTAACATATTACCACTATAGCCACGTTGTAGACTTCTTTACTTTAAAAACTTGTTCATTAGATTAGTTTATAGAGATCATCAGATTTTTAAACTCATAAATTTAATTTGTGTTAATGGCTAGAGCAAATATACAATGGGCCATGGAAACATTAAGAAGGCATATGGACTCTCCATTCTTAGAGAGGTATGACTATTCTTTTGTCAAATCCCTCCTCTCCTTTCCTTTTTGCCCATAACAAACTATAAAATACTATATTTATATTATAACCATGTTGTAGATTACTTGTTCATTTGATTAGTTTATAGAGATCATCAGATTTTTAAACTCATAAATTTAATTTGTGCTATTGGTTATTTTTGTTGTGTCAGGATTGCACTCTATAATTAATAGCAAATGCTTGTCCTTTGTAGTTAATGCATGCACCCTTTGTAGACTTTTTTTACATATTTGATCTTTTCTGTGAGTTTGTGTGGTCATACATCATAGTTTTAAAACTATTATTTTGTGCATTGCAGGAAAATACTCTATCTTGCAAACAAGAATAGTAATTAGACCTTTTACACTAATACTTAGTGATAGGTCAAATACTTGGGATCATTAATGGTAGTTAGCTAATGTCTTATTTAGTTCATGGCACACCTTTGATGTAGGTTACTTCGAAACCTAACAAGGCTCAACACACTCTTGCAAATGACCTATTGTAGCCTCCTTCATTGAGATTCCCTCGCAATGCCCACCCATGAGACCTCATTGTCTGTTACTCCCACACAAACACTTACATAAGATCTCATAGTGCACTTGCTATGGCCCTCCAAAAGGAAATTTTGGGAGGAGACCTCTCTCCTTTGCTATTTTTCATGGCGAAGTTACTTTTTCTTTGCAAAATAAAATCAATGAACTTGTAGGAAACAAATAGTTGTTGAGATCACTACTAGTTATAATGGGTTAAGGAATTTTTTTTGTTTGTGATAAGGAATGTGCTAGAATCACTCTACCTTTCCTCTTTATTTACTTCCATACATTAGCTTAAATAGGATAAGCAAGGTTGAATGAGAGGAATCAAGTAAGTACACCATTTTATTTTCTTTGCTATGGCATATAGAAGACATATGAGGCATGAAATCGAACCTCTTGAAACAAGAGTCGGATAAATAGATACAAGTGGTAGTCAGCCAACCTTCTTTTCACCCATGCTTCGAGTTGATTTTACACCACACCTCTTGCAATGCATAGGCTCACCTGAAACTTTACAGAGCCAAACATATAATCCTTCCTTGAGACTTTCCCTTGCTTTGGCTGCACCCAGTGTTGCCAGAAGCGGGAGCGAAGCGGGAGCGTTTTAGGAAGCGGGAGCGTCGGAAGCGTCATTTTCCAAAAATCCTCGGAAGCGAAGCGTCCGGGAAGCGTCTGTTATATATACATATAATTTTTTATATATAT
>ML778991.1:1435610-1472883 GCA_009831015.1 Picea engelmannii
ATATATATTCACTCTTGTCTATTTCAGGATGGTGGAAGGTGAGGAAACCTGTGACTTCTTGCAGTGGCATGGGTTGCAAAGAAATCTCATGGTCATATTGTTTCTAGTGCTCTCCTTGGTTGTCCAATGGGTTACTAACAACATAGTTGAAACTCTCATCCTTTTTCCTTTTAATGCATCTTGTATGTCCCTTTTCCCTAATGCAACCCTTTTATTAAATCTACCATGGACAAATTTTGGAGGCACTTGACAACTTCAACTTTAAACATATCGATAGTCAACATTATTTCATCTTTGCTACTTGTTTTCTTTGCCATCATATGCTTGTTAGTTCAACATTGTTGGCATACCTAATTGATTACTTTCTTTAGATTTAGCTATTTGTATGATTTTCTTTTCCTTGTTCTTGGTCTTTGACATTTAGATTTCTCACGGGAATCTTTTTGTTGCTTGGTTTAATTGTTGTTTACTTGTGCTTATCTTATGCTCATCTTACATGTACTTAACAATGCCTTCCGTATCTGTACCATGTTGCTCCTATTGCGGGAGTTTACTATAGTGCAAAAATTCTACCCTTTTGATGATATTTGGAGGTATCTCCAACCTTGCATAGTGGTATGTCTTGCCTTTCTTGTCTCTTTTGTCAACTTCCCTAGTCTAATTTAGATTATCAAGCTTCTCCATTGTAGTTGGTTCTTGCTAGCCCTTCTCGTATTAACACAATATTCGATTGAGTGCCACTTTGACTTGGGACCTTCATCAAACTCCACCATGCAGGACCAACCAATATTGTTATCCTTAATTACTTGGTTTAATGTGTTTTCCATATCCATTGAATGGAATTAATATATTGAGGGTCCCTTGCTTTGGATTAGCCTTGGTCTTTGTGGGTGGGCTCACTCCTGAAGGGGTCCATGTTCTTTTTTCTCATTTTGGGCATTTTGGCACTTGATTCACTTAATTTTTTTCCTATATGTGATTACTCCCTTCCATGGGTTTTTGTTCTCTTGTTTCAAGATGTGGGTTTGTTTCCTATAAAATAGAGAGTTTATTTTGCTTGTTTTTCTTGGAACCATTTTGTGAGCCGTAGATTAGAGAGTGCCTTTTTCCTAGGGATTTGTTTGTTGGCACATTTTCCTTGCCTTTTTTTCTATAAATTGGGCATGCTTCTCTTTAGTTTAGGGTTCCTTTTCCCTTGATCCTTCAACTCCTCTCGGGTGCCCTTGATGCTTCACCTACTATTCTACATAATTTTGTTGCACATTTTCCTTGCCTCTTTTTCTATAATGTTGGCATGATTCTTTTTAATTTAGGGTTCCTTTTTCTTTGGTCCTTCAACTCCACTTGGGTGCCCTTGATGCTTCACCTGTGATTCCACAGAAATTTTCTTTTAAAAGTTCCCTCGACCCACTCATTCCCTCCTCTCTTTTCCTAAATGGTCCCATAACAAGTCTCACACTAGTTCATCCTTTTGATGTCTTTCTGTGGGTTCAACTATTTGTCTGTTGGATCTAGTACTCTTCCATGGGGGATGTCCCTTTTCACTCCCTTTTAGTTTTCCTTTTGTGGGTGATTTCACCCCCCCACCCTTCCCCTATTTCCTTTAATTTTTATGTTCCATCACCCTACCTTTTCACCAACATGTCCCTCTTGTCCCCCAACTAATCCTAAATTTCAATTGGTGAACATTATTGTATCTCTTCAATCCTCTATATCTCCTCTATAAAATAGAGAGTGCCTTTTTCCCAAGGAATTGTTTATTGGCACATTTTACTTTACTTTTTTTTCTATAAATTGGGCATGCTTCTCTTTATTTTAGGGTTCCTTTTCCCTTTATCCTTCAACTCCTCTTGGGCGCCTTTGATGCTTCACCTACTATTCTACACAATTTTGTTGGCACATTTTCCTTGCCTCTTTTTTCTATAATTTTGGTATGATTCTTTTTAATTTAGGGTTCCTTTTCCTTTGATCCTTCAACTCCTCTCGGGTGTCCTTGATGATTCACCTATGATTCCACACAATATTTCTTTGAAAATTTCCCTCCACCCACTCGTTCCCTCTTCTCTTTGGTTAAATTGTCCCATAACAAGTCTCAAGCTAGTTCATCCTTTTGATGTCTTTCCATGGGTTTAACTATTTTCCAGTTGGATATAGTACTCTTCCATGGGGGATGCCCCTTCTTACTCCCTTTTAGTTTTCCTTTTGTGGGTGATTTCTTCTACCCACCCTCCCCCTCTTTTCTTTCTAGGCCATCACCCTGCCTTTTTGTTAGATTTTCTTAAATTTTTAGAGTAATAGATTTACTAGAACATTTAGATCTTTATTTAGAAACCATATACTAAAAATGTAAGCAACATAAAACAAACACAAGGAGACATAAATATTTGTCCTGGGAAAACCCCTAACCCGGGGAAAAACCCAACCAACCTTTCTTAGAAATATTCTTTTTGATAATACAATCCAACCATGAACAAGCTCTTCTTCAAAAGAGAAAAACTGATAATGAAGAAACCCTGATACAAGAACTTATATCTGTCTTTTTCAAACCTTAGCAGTATCGAGCTAGCACACTTCTAGAGATAGCACACAAGAGATACCACCGAGAAATACCAAGAAACCCCAGTTGTTGCAGTAGCTGCGTCTTCTCCTTGCCTCAGACTTGTGCCTTTTTCTTGTGTGAGATAGTTTTGTGAGTGAGAGTACAAATGAGAAAGGAGTCACTTTATTTATAGTCTTCAAGTCACTTTAGCTGGGGCCGACTTCTCTTCCTGGAATTCTATTTTCACTTTATCTTTTCTTGTGGGACGACTTCTCTTCCTGGAAATTCTATTTCCACTTTATTCTTTACTTGTGGGTTGAATTCTCGTCCAGGTTGTTCTTCATCTATTCAATGGTCTTTCTTTGACTTCTTGAATATTCTTCTTCTCTAAGAAAGGTTGTCCAGGAGGGAATACCTCCCGCTGCTACCAAAACCTCAACACTCCCTCTTATCTAGGGTGGTATTCTTCCAAGATGTTTTCTTCTAGTAGTCTCAATCACACCCATCCATTTCACATGGCATGGGTAAGACTATCGCCATAGTCTCATGAATACACTACAAACATATAGTAGCCCTAAGGCTACCACCATAGTCTCACGACTGCGCTATGAGCATCCAGTAGTACAAGACTACCGCCATAGTCTCACGACTACACTATGAGCATTCAATAGTAAAAGTCTATCGCCACAATCTCATGACTATGCTATGATCATCCAGTAGTACAAGACTACCACCATAGTCTCACGACTATGCTATGAGCATCCAGTAGTACAATACTACCGCCATAGTCTCACGACTACACTATGATGTTTCTCCTTTCCTAGTAGTCCCATTCACACCCATCCACTTCACATGGTATGGGAAAGACTACTACCATAGCCCTAAGGCTATGCCATGGTCCCATTCACACCTAGCCACTTCACATGGCATAGGCAAGACAACGCTACAAGTCCCATTCATATCTAGCCACTTCACATGGTGTAGGCAAGACTTGGACCAGGCTACATTTTACTCCCTCAGTCACTTCACATGAACGATTTAGGAAACCCTTGGCCAGAGGTAGAGTCCGCTGGAAGAGAAACATCACATCTCCCTCTCAATGAGGATGGACATTCTGCATCACACCAAGCTTGGCCTTGAAGTGCTCATACTTCACCCTAGACAGAGGCTTGGTGAGAATGTTGGTTGTATGCTCATCTATGGATATGTACTAGAGGTCCACTGCTCCTCTCTGCACCATGTCTCGGATGTAATGGTATTTGATCTCTATATGCTTTGAATTGTCATGATAGATTGGATTCTTTGAAAGCTTCACACAACTTTGATTATCACAATATATCAAAGTTGGCTCCAACTCTAGATAAAATAACCCTGCAAGCAACTTTCGAAGCCACATTGCTTCATGACTTGCAATAATAGCTGCTATATACTTTTCCTCGGCTGTACTGAGTTCCACCGACGTCTGTTTTCTGCTTAACCATGAGATCATCCCTGATCCCAAACTAAAGCAACATCCTAATGTTCTTTTTCTGTCCACTGCACTCCCTGCCCAGTCAGAGTCTGTATAGTCTTGCAGTTTTACTGCACCGTTCAAGACATATCTCAGTACATATCCAACCGTACCATGTAGGTACCTCAACACATGCATTGCTGCTATCTAATGTACATGTCTAGGCTCAACCATGTACTGACTCAATGTGTTCACCACAAAGCATGTATCTGTCCTGGTGTTAACCGGGTACATTAAGGATCCGATCAATTGTATGTACATCATGGGATCAACCAAATCTGAATATGAATCACTCAAGAGCTTCAGATTCATAACCATAGGTGTGGCCATGTGTTAGAATAATGTTGATGTGCTCGTTTAACCATAGACAATGCTACACCATTGTCACCCAACCATAGGCATAAAGCCACCCTCGAGTACCTTAACCTTTGATAGAATGAATGATTCTAGGAAGCCATACCATAACCAACAGATAACCAAGAGAGTGCACCTTATCCAAGGGTAGTGCACAAGAGAAAGTACCAGAAAGACTGAAAAAGAGAAAATTGTACAACTGGAGCTTCTGCTTCTCCTCCTCCAAACTTGCGCATTGTTTCTGGGTGATTGAGAGTGTGTGAGTGAGTGCACAAAAGAGCCAAGATGTCCTCTATTTATACTAATCTGGTCAAGTGAACAAGTGTCTCTTCAAGTAGGGCCGACTTGTCCTTTTCTACATATAATACTTCAATATTACTTATTCTGCTAAGTTGACTTGTCTTTTAGAGTTTTCACACATTTGTTTAGGGTTTCTCTTGCTTCCAGAATATTCTATTCTAGTCAAAGGTTACATATGGAGGTTAATACCTCCCACAACTACCATAATATCAACACTCCCTCATAGCTAGGGAGGTATTTAACCATGATGTTCCCTTCTGGTCTTCATAGCCTTGCTCGCTATGCCATGATCCTCTCATCATGGTTACACAGACCATGCTATTGGTAGCATCATTACGTTAGACATGGATACACCCATGTGGACTTGTCAATCTTGTCTAGGGGGCACAACCCTCTAGAGAACACTAGAGCTACACATCGTAGTGTGTGTCACTATCATCGTCATGGGACACACACGCATGACATGCTCACCCATGTCGTGAGTATCATCATTGCTATCCACTTCATTTGGTATCAAAACATATCGTCACAATATACATGAGCCTCATTTAGCTATATTGATGATCCATCTCCACCACCATGTGTCTAGCACCTCGGGTCATTCTTGTCCCATGACAAGAATCGTGACCTCATCGAAGCCACATTCACCTCATAGTTGATCCTCTCATAGGATTACTTCGTGAATGCATTTAGCTCGATGTTATCAGACATGTGTATTTAGCACCTTGGGTCATTCTTGTCCCATGACAAGAATTATGACCACATCAGGGCCACAAACACCTCATGGTGATCCTCTCATAGGATCACTCTGTGAATGCATTCAATTCGATGTTATCGGACACGCGGAATTGCGCCTCAAGCACCTCGAGTCTTCAGTTCGTCAAAGACTACGTCGGGGCACATCTACTCCGGATGTAGATGTTCCCTATATCCCTTGGTCTGCAGCCCAGTTCCTGTGGAGATAGAGTCGACTTGATGCTTATCGGGGCTATTCACCTACTCTTGAGTTAACTACTCACCTACTCGTGAGAGTTTCAAGGGCCCTATGCAATTCACACATAGGAGATCTAGCAGCAACTCGAATCTTCAATCCGTCGAAGATTACATCTGGGCCTATTCCCACATGATCAAGTCTGTATGATCAATCTTGGAATATTGGCACGATGTTGCAATCATCAATACTCCCCTAGGGAAACATTTTCATTCCTTCCAAGCTTGTCCTAGACAAAGGCTTAGCGCAAATGTCATCTATCTGCTCATTTGTGGATAAATGATGGAGCCTCACTGCTCCTTCCTGCACCATGTCTCTGATGAAATCCTGCAAGATCCTTTGAAAATCCACCCTGCTTCATATCTTGCGTCACTGGATATGATATATGACTGAGTTCTACAGATATCTGCTTCCCTGCTTGTCTGGAAATCCTGCTCGATCCCAAGCCAAAGTAACACTTCCAATCCAAAAAAAAAATTCTGGTAGCCATACTTCATCATTGGAGATCAATCATATCTATTTGTACAACATAGGTACTTGCATGATGTTTTGTAACCCAATAATATGGTCATGGCTCAACCATATACTGGCACAAGGTGCTCTCTGCAAAGCAAATGCCTATCCTGTCACACAACTTCCTCAAATGTGTATTTTTAGGTGTGGCCATGGACTTCCTGTCCATCATGCTAAACCTATTCAGTCTCCTCATTGAAGATCTCATCTGGTGCCAGCCATGCTTCCAATCCGGTCAAGATCCTTCATCTCAAAATCTGAAATCAACTCCTTCTATCTGAGAGAATCCTCGGACCATGCTTTCATCTACTGCATGCCCCTTTGCATTCTGCAAAGTGTCACGAAACTATGTTGGCTTCTTTTTGATCACTTAATCCATCTAAGTTTGACTCCCTCTCAGATTTATCTCTTATGACCTGCCCGGAACAAGAAACAAGAACAACAAAATCTCCATGGTATCCTGTATAGAAGATATCCTACCTGGAGTCTAGTTCAATAACCAAGAACATCTCCTAAAGGAGATAAATTACATCTCGTAAGCAATAAGAATTTACATAAGAACAAGAATATCTCCTAGAGAGGAGATCAACAAGTGTATCTCTAGTATTAAGGGGTTAGTATAATGATCATAACTTCAATAGATCAAGATGCAACATAAGATCATAATAATGCCATAATAGCTAGAGACATCAATTTTAAATAATCAAACTTGGAGTCTTCACTGCTTGTTCCTCTGAATGTACTGAATCCAAGATCATTGCTGGACAAGGTCTCTTGTACATTCCCTGCAAAACAAACTCATGCTTTTGCTGGATGATATAACATGAAAAGCATATACAAGTGCATACCTTTGAAATTTGCAGCATCGTTCAACTTGTCTTCTAATATGAAACTAGACACCATCTTGACAAGAAGAGGTTAGAAACTGAATCAAAAGGGTTCAATGATTAGAACAAGCTAGAAAACCTGAAATTTCAACTTTGACCACAAAATCAATTTTGACCAAAAGTCAACATTTGACTTTGACCATTCAAACTTTGAATTCAACCCAAAAACTCAAACTTGATGTTTTTGCTAGCTGAGGGAATGAGAGGGTGCACTAGGCTAGGGCACACTAGAATACCCAAAAATTAGGCCCAATGCTTCACTGAAAGTGTCTAAGAAATTAGGTTTAGGGTTTGATGCAGCTACAAAATCAAAAACCCTAGTTGCAGCTGCAACTGGTGCCACAACAAGATTAACAAAGAATTTCCACGCTACCTTCTAGTGGTTAGAATGTCCTGAAGGTGGTGTGGGCCCATAACCTGTTAGAATAATGTTGATTTTCTTGTTTAACCATAGACAATGCTACACCATTGTCACCCAACCATAGGCATAAAGCCACCCCCGAGCACCCTAACCTTTGACAGAATGAATGATTCCAGGAATCCATACCATAACCAACAGATAACTAAGAGAGAGCACCTTATCCAAGGGTAGCGCAAAAGAGAAACTACCAGAAATATTGAAAAAAGAGAAAACTGTAAAACTGCAGTTGTTGCTGCTCCTCCAAACTTGCTCATTGTTTCTAGGTGACTGAGTGTGAGTGAGTGAACAAATGAGCTAAGAAGTCCTCTATTTATACTAAGCTGTCCAGGTGAACATGTGTCTCTTCAAGCAAGGTCGACCTATCCTTTTCTGCATATAATACTTTAATATTACTTATTCTACTGAGTCGGCTTGTCTTCCAGGGTTTTCACACACATGTTTAGGGTTTCTCTTGCTTCTAGAATATTCTATTATAGTCAAAGGTTACATATGGAGGTTAATACCTCCCGTAGCTACCATAATATCAACACCATGGACTTGCAGTCCATCATCTCAAATCTTTGCAGGATCTCAACTGTATATTTTCCTTGGCTAAGAAAAATCTCATCTGGCCTGTTATCGCACAGTTTGTAGCTAGGTTCAAAGGCTAGAGGATAGAGGCCAAACTGGCGTAACAAGAACCTACCCCACCCAATGTCACCACAATGGGGAGGTTCTTTCTATTTAGGGAGGTTAGCCGAGGGAAGATGTCCCCGGTAACCTGGGGTTTTGAAGAGGCCAAAGTATAAGGGTCAAAGCAAAAGTTCCTCCTCACATGTTACCATCAAGGTCAGATAGTCCAGCTAATCAACCACTAAAGAAGTGTATGCCCAAATGAGAACACCTGCCCGAAACAAAACAATAGCAAAGATAATATATGCATGCTATAATTCAGTGGGTTAGTACTTCATGTGACTATCTGACATCAATATATAAGTAATGCAGAACAATAGATATTAATGAGATCAACGTTTTATCAATATAGCAATGGAGAATATCAATTCATCAATAACTCGAGATGATGTAGCCAATAATGTATTTAATCACTCCTTTACTCAATAAATTCTTTCAACCATCATTTAATTGCTTATCATCAAAAGGTGCTGCGTCAAGATGGAATAACCAAACATGACATCAGCCTAGTTAGGGTTAGCTAGTTAGTTAGGGTTTTCAAATTTAAAAGTTTTGAGAGGTTGTTTGAGCACTATCACTTCAATGTTGTGGATTTAAGATGAGTGCCTATAGGTAGATGGAGTCAATTAAGGAGAAGATGCAAGGTTGAAGGAATAAATGCTAAGGACAAGAGGGAAGGGTTCTAGAGTGCTGCAATGGCAGGGCCCTAGAATCAAAATCCTAGGGGAAAGAGGCTCACTCCAATGTTGCTTAAGCAAGGCCTCGTGCTCTTTCCTCCTTCCTTAGGTCAAACTTGGCAAAACGGCTAGCATAAAGACATGAGAATAAGGTGAGGGAGAGTGTTGGAAAGGCAAGGCCCTATCACCAAACCCTAAGAGTAGGACAACCCTAGGTGTATATAACCTAGGCCTAAGACGTCTCCTCTCTCTTGACCTTTAAAAGGTACGGCTAGCTTAAGGGAAGAAGGAATGAAAGTGTAGCAATGGCTAGGCTCTTCCTTCCTACTTCAATGGCTGAATATTTCTCTAAAAGGGGACATGAAACAAGGACCTACTTGTGTGCTTGTTACCTAGGGTTTTAAATTAGCAAATTTATAATAAATGCAAGAATACAAGCCTACAACCATTCAATTAAGAAGTTTTGCAAAAAATACACTTACATATCATGAAGAAATAGCATAGCAAACCCTAGTTGTAAACCTTCCTTTAAGAGCAATGCCAAAAATGCCAAGCAAATCCTTCCTTCAACAAATGCACCTCACTTAAAAGATGAAATACCCCAACTAGGGCGCAAAAATCAGACCTCACAAGAGAGTGAGTTGTGTTGTTTTTTCAAAATGAGGGAAAAACTCCTCAATATATACTGTATCATGACCTCTAATTAAAATCAGGTCATTAAAAATAGCTGACAAGGCTACAAACCAAAATCATACTATTTTACATTAAATTGTTAAATCAAAACCCTAAATGAGCATAAGCAAGACGTCAATCCCTATTGAGGGAGACATTGGCTCCCTTTTAGGGCAAATGCAGCATAAAATGACAAACGTTGGCCCTCTTTTGGCCTCCAAACCCTGCCACACGTGCCAGCTGCCCTGTCAAACTGCCACACTCTCAAGATGACGTCAATGGCTCCTAGGTGACGTCCTGGGCCATCAAAGGGAAACGTTCCACCTGAAGTGGGTCAACCCCCCTGGGCTGGCCTCAGCCAAAGTGTCCTAGATGGAACGTCCTTTTTCTTCTCAGGTGCAAAATCTCAATCAAGCACTGTCCTGTCTCTGCCCTTGATGGGGTCCCAACAACCATTTGATGGGCTCTTCAGCCCCATGGAGGTCTGAACTAATCATCTCCCCATGTGTACCGGTCCAACTGGTACCTGTTCGTCGGGCATGGTCCTGCACATCAAAAACTTCACCCTCCATGGGCTCATTAGTCACAGGGATCATAGCAATGTTAATCACGTTTCATCATTAAGGTTATCAAACATATGCATAAAAACCCTGATATATCATTCAATAGCTCAAAGATATTACAAAGACCTACAATACAAAGCCGAAGAAAAAGACAAAATACCCTATTGGGCTAGTATCCATAAGGAAAGGAAAGTCTCCAAGGGGTATCATCCAAGCCATGTAAAATGAGGTGATGCAGTCAAGGGATGTCCAGACATACGGGTAGAGTGAGAGACAGGGATGCATGATATTACCTGTGGGTGCCTTTATAGAAGGTGAGTTGTACCCGTCATGGATGCAATTCTTTCCAAGCCCTTTATTGCCTTTATTCTTTTCTTTTCTTTATTTGTTTTTTCTTTTTTATTTCAAGGACTAACTAGAGGACACTGCCTTGGCTTGGTGACTAGAGCTAACAGTGTTACCCACAAGCACTTTCACAGAGATGATAAGGCTGGCTCGTGATGAGACCCCCTTTCCCTTGGCCATGCAACCAAAGGTCACTGCCTTGGCGTGGTAACCAGATAGTGGCAATGTCATACTGCTAAGTACCCATGAACATAATAGGCTAGCTCGTGATGAGACCCCCTATCCTCTTGGCTAGGTCTTGTTTTTTGTTTTCTTCAGGTCCCTCTTGTTTCTTGTTGAGATGCCTTTTATTGCCTTCTCGGGGATCCCTGGGCGAGGCATCTCTAGGTTTCATTTTTTATGGCTTTTATCTTTTACCAGCTGCTTTGACCTTTTGGGCCTTTAGCCCCTTCTTCCCATGAGATAAGGTGCAACCCCACAAACAGATCATCCTAATGCCCATACTAGGGGAATGGGACAAATGAGTGGGAGATAAGATGTAAAGGTGATGATATGATGGGAGCGGACGATGGCTCTTCAGAAATTCCCCCGGTGGCAAACCAAAACCTATGGGTACAGGCTTGCTAGGACACCCCGTCAATCCCCCCAACCATGGTCAAGTGGGTTAATGTAAGATCCAAGCAGTCGTCAGAAATAAAAGGAATTTGATGCATATATCTAAAGGTCATAATGATAAAAAATGACACATACCATGATACCTGGACCAACTACCTCATGGAGCAAGAGTCTTCTCCAATACAAGACCAGGCCGATGGTGATGGATGCTGCTGCTGCTGCTGACAAGACAAGTCTGATGAAGGAGAAGAAAGATGGGCCCTCCAGGGCCATGCCCAGGTCAATCCTGCTCTCGGTACTCCATGTCTAGGACCTGTGGGCCTCGAGACATGATCTCCTAGTTATTCCATGAAATCGAGGATAACATCTGGCTCTAACTCGGGGACATGTGCTCACCGTAGAGCGCATGAGAACCTCAACATCTCTAGCATAACCTGCAGACTTGCTCAACTCGAAAAGGGCATCAGTAACAAAGGTGGGGTGGTATTGCCACCCCACAATATATATATGTATATAACTGAAATAAAACAATCAATATGCAAGTGAGGAAGCAAACTAACATGAAATGAAAATGGTATAATACACAAAGAATGCCTACTTACCTGTACTTACCTGTGGAGTCAGGTCTCTGGGGGGTAGTAACGCTTGATATGTAAAGCGTTTACTAGCAGCTTCATGATTTCTCCTTCCATGGTCTCTAAGTTGAAAGAATTCGTACCTGCACAACTCATTATTTTATAAGTGCCCCCCAATAGACTGTCAAATTTTTTGTGCATACCAGGTTTTTCCTTTCTCTTATCCCATAGTAGCACAAGATCTCCTTTGGCGAAGTTTCTTTCCTTGGTTTTATGATCAAAGGTGTTCTTTATCTTTTCTTGATTTCTCATTTGACCTAAGGCACTTCTCCTTGTCTCATCTAGCTCTATCAGCTGATTGATCCTTCCTTGGATTGCTCCGCATCTGTGGTGTATTGTTGAGCAAAACGAAGGATAGGGATCTGGAAGTTCACCGTAAGCTTTGCTTCAAGTCCATATACTAGCTCAAAAGGAGATTTTCCTGTGGAAGTTTTTGTCGTTATTCGGTCTGCCCATACTGCGTATTTTATTTTGCTATTCCATGACTTTTTATTCTCTCCGACAACCTTCTTCAGAATGTTCATGAGGTTCTTATTGGTTGATTCTGCTAATCCGTTTCCTTGTGGGTAGTAGTTGGAGGAATGGGATAGGGTAATGCTATATTTGAAACAAAATTCTACCAGGGCATAAGAGATGAAAGATTTGGCATTATGTGTAGTGATCTTGGAAGGGGCACCGAACCTAGTTATGATTCGGTCTTCCAAAAAGTTCATGACTACTTCCTCGGTGGCCTTCTTGGTGGGGATAGATTCGACCCATATAGTGAAATAGTCTGTAGCTGTTAGGATCCATCGGTAGCCATTACTTGAATTGTCTTTAAATTCACCAATAAAATCCAAACCCCATTGCTGAAAGGGTGCCTCTACCACTACAAGCTTTAAGGGTTGTGCTGGGAGTTTTGGTTTGCCGGTGAAGTACTGGCAAGGTTGTCAAGATCGGACGTGATGGTAAGTGTCTGAAAAAAGCGTTGGCCAATAGTAGCCGGCCCTCAAAATCTTATGGGCAGTAGTACGAGCAGCAAAATGTCCACCACAATGCCCAGAGTGCAATTCTTTCATTATTTTCTTTGCCTCTTCCTTGTTCACACATCAAAGTATAACACCATTAGGATTTTTCCAGCCAAGTACATCTTCAGTCAAGCAGTGTTTCATAGCTCTCAATTTCAAAGCCCTCTCTTGTAGTCTACTAAGTGATCAGGGCAAGACAAGTTTTTTAGATAATAAATGATATCGGAATACCACTCGTCATGTTCTAGTTCACTGATCATTACATTTACTTGCTCATTCTCACCCATCTGTATAGCTTCTTGGTTGCTCATTCTCACCCATTTGGGCTAGGCCTTGTCCCTTTATTATTTTGGTGGGTTTTATTTCTTAGTCGTACTCCTGAATTTTGGAAACCCACTTCCCCCGAGTACCCATGTGGTCTTGTTGTGATAAAACGTCCTTCACAGCCGGGTATGGGACATAAGCCTTGATTTTATTGTAACCGATGTAGTTTCTGAAGTGTTTGAGGGACTTGACCAAGGCATAGGCTTGTTTCTCTGTGATGAAGTAGTTTAACTCTGAGTCTCTTAAGACTTTGCTCATAAAGGCTACGGGGTGTTCATAGTTGTCAACATCTTTTTGCATCAGGACACTTGCAATAGTATCCTGGGACGCAAACGAGAATATTATGTAATCCCGCAAGAAATTAGGACTAATCAAGACGAGGGCTTGGGAAATAGCGTTTTTGATGTCTTCAAAGGATTTGTTGGTCTCACCTCCCCATCTAAAAGAAACATCCTTTTTTAGCAAAGCGCTCAAAGGTTTTATCCTTTCGGCAAAATTTGGTACAAATTTACGGATGAAGTTGATTTTTCCGAGAAAATATTGCAAAGCTTTCTTGTTGGTCGGAGGGCGGACATCCTTTATCGACTGGACTCTCTCAGGATCAATGGAGACTCCTCCTTGTGAGGCCACGTGTCCTAACAGTTTCCCTTCGTCAATCCCAAAGACATATTTCTTGGGATTCAATGAGATACCATACTTTTTGCATCGCTCAAAAACAATCCTAAGGTGGGAGAGATGGTCTTTCCTATCCTTGGACACAATTGTAAGGTCACCTTGGTAAATTTCTATGATCTTTTGTATTAGGTCTCTGAAGACAAAGTCCATTGCTCTCTGACAAGTGGCACCAGCGTTCATAAGACCAAACGACATCCTTAAGTACATAAAAGTCCCCCAAGGTGTAGTGAATGCAGTTTTGAGTTGGTCTTCCTTTTTTAGTAAGACTTGGTTGTACCCTGAGAACCCCTCTAGCATAGACATCATCCCTGCCCCTGTGACCCGTTGGAGCAAATGTTCCATGTTTGGGAGGGGATAATTATCCTTTAATGACAACTGGTTGAGGTTACGGAAATCAACACATAGGCGGATATCACCATTTTTCTTCCGAACAACTACCAAGTTTGACATCCAAGAAGAATACCTGATAGGGGCTATGATACTAGCATCGACCATTTTTTGGAGTTCCTTTTGTATTTGGCTTGCCAACTTTGGGTTGATATGCCTTAGCTTTTGTCGGAATGGTTTGGCCCCTTCTACTAAAGGTATGGCGTGTTGGATGACATCCCCCCTGTAGGCTTTCAAATCATCATAGTTCCAAGCAAAAGTATCTATGAATTCTCTGATGAGCGCTAATATTTCCTTTCTTTCCTTCTCGGTGGTGCCCTTTCCTATTTTGACCATCCTTGGGTCCATTTCTGTACTGATATTGAATTCTAGGGCTTCTTCAGCTTGCTTGTTGGTTCTCTTTCCCTTAAAAACATCATGCCTGTCAAAAAGGTTTTCTAGGGGAATACAACCCTTTGGCAAGGTATTGCTTTGCAAGTTAATGACTTCTAGATCCATAGAATCGGCCAAGAAAGCAACTTGCGAATCGGTAAACTCTTTGTTGTTCTCCATGAATCTGATGATTTGATCATCGTCCTCGAACACCTGCCAATGTTCCAAATTGTCGGGAACAGAAGGCCTAAAAAGAACCTCCATCTTGCATAGGTTGTGAAAAGATCCTTCACATGGTTGTAAAGTAGAAGCAGAGACGGACAAAGCATCAACCACGTGGTTTTCTTCTCGGGGAACGGCTTCGATTGACACTTTTCTGAAGGATTTTGAAAGGGTTTGAGCCACATCTCGATACTTTTTCAGCTTTTCCTTTTTAGTGGCAAATCTCATCAACACTCGTGACACAATGAGGTCTGAGTCCCCTTTTACTTCCAGGATTGTAACACCTTTGTCAATTGCTAAATTGAGACCTAGAATCAAGGCTTCATACTCGGTGACATTGTTGGTGCAACGGAATTCCAGCCTATATGAATGGTAAAAGACTTCACCTGAAGGGGCTGTTAAAACTACTCCAACGCCTGATCCAGAGCTTGAGTGTGATCCATCGAATTCTAAGGTCCAGATTCCTTCGGTCTCTTCAACGGTATCCATATCCAACTTCCCTTCTTGGATGAACCAATTATTAAGGCCACTATTGATGCATAAAAGTTGGTCACTTGGCTCATTGGAGGTTTCAACCGGGGAGCCAATGAGAGGCTCATTGTAGATGGTAAAGAACCCCCCTTCAGGATGAGGGATGGTCGCTTTGGACTGTTGTTCATGAATACTTCCATTCAAATGCTCTATGAGATCTTTGTGAAGAATAACCCCCGAATTATTTACAGTATTGATGACGACTACATTTCTCAAGAAAGGACCGTTGGGGCATGAGTTAAAGGCCACTTGGAGGTTGTTAATGATCCCTCTTGCAAAGTCACCTATGGTATTTGTTTGTGAGAGGGTCAGACCTAATTGACACATAACTTCCTCTGTCATCATGTTGGTTGTGGCACTTGGGTGCAGGAGACAGTTGTGGAGGAGAAAGTCTTTGACTTGGAGAGTGACATAAAAAGGTGTGAGCTCACGAGCTTTGGAAACAGGGTGCCCCACTTGGTGGATAAAAAGAGAGAAGTCTTCCAAAGGATACTGCTCAACGTTTTTAGGTAGGACAACTTCAACTTCATCTTCAGGATGGGTCCTTTTCAAAGGGGGTTCTTGGGAAGGGATAACACTTTCATGTGAAAGGCTCCATTTTCTCTTGGTGGGGGCAAGTTCGACCTAGAGGATCCTTGGAGGTTCAAGTTGCATAACAAGATCATTACCTGGATCCCATAGTTCACAATTTTGTGAAAGGTCCCTCTAATGAATGTAATCTTCAAACTCAAGGTTTCTTTCAATCTGAAAGGCCAGGTCTTGTGCTTCCTCTAAAGTTGCTGGTGAGCGGTCCTTAATGTTGAATTGCAAGGTTCCTTCTAAGGAGGACAAGAAATGATCTATGATGGCTTTCTCTGAGGCCACCTTTGATCGGACCCTTTTGAGGAGAAGGTTGAACCTATCACTGAAATCTCTGACATTTTCACAGGACCCTTTGCAAATGCTAAGGTATTGGGAAAAAGAGTCCTGTGAATGCTCACTATCACACCACCTTATTTTAAAGGCCTTTTGTAGTTCTTTAGGGTTTTTTATGCTTCCTTTAGGGCACCTATGGATCCAAACTTTAGCATCCCCTACAAGGGAGCTTGCAAAAAGCCTCATGAATATATCAAGGTGTTCTTGACCAGCCAAATGAAAATCAAAACTATCACAGAACTGGGTCCAATGTGAGTTTCCAAGGATACCTTTTCCTGAGAAAAGTGGTAGCCAAGAATTTGCATCCTTGGGTAAGTCATGCAACCCTCCTTGGATGTTACTAAAGTCGAAACTATTGAAACTCTTTGAGTAAGACCATTTGTGAGGATCAAGATTAATTGGGGGCGCAGAGCTTGTTAGGGTTACAGTGGCCACAGTAGAGGGATTTGAGTTTTGTTGCCCACTACGGGTCATCATTGGTGGAGTCGCCAGATAATTTATTTGAAACTATCAAAGAAAAGGGGAAAAACACCCTAGTGGAGTTGCCAGGTAAGCTTGTAAGAAGAGGTCTCTGAGACAAGGCTTACCGAAAAGGTTTGTCGTTTGAGGAGAATTGATTCAGTGTTCCCCGACAACGGTGCCAAAATGTTATCGCACAGTTTGTATCTAGGTTCAAAGGCTAGAGGATAGAGGCCAAACTGGCGTAACAGGAACCTACCCCACCCAATGTCACCACAATGGGGAGGTTCTTTTTATTTAGGGAGGTTAGCCCAGGGGAGACGTCACCGGTAACCTGGGGTTTTGAATAGGCCAAAGTATAAGGGTCAAAGCAAAAGTTCCTCCTCACAGGTTACCACCAAGGTCAGATAGTTCGGCTAATCAGCCACTAAAGAAGTGTATGCCCAAATGAGAACACCTGCCCGGAACAAAACAATAGCAAAGTTAATATATGCAGGTTATAATTCAGTGGGTTAGTACTTCATGTGACTATCTGACATCAATATATAAGCAATGCAGAACAACAGATATTAATGAGATCAACGTTTTATCAATATAGCAATGGAGAATATCAATTCATCAATAACTTTTGAGATGATGTAGCCAATAATGTATTTAATCACTCCTTTACTCAATAAATTCTTTCAACCATCATCTAATTGCTTATCATCAAAAGGTGTTGCGTCAAGATGGAATAACCAAACATGACGTCAGCCTAGTTAGGGTTAGCTAGTTAGTTAGGGTTTTCAAATTTAAAAGTTTTGAGAGGTTGTTTGAGCACTATCACTTCAACGTTGTGGATTTAAGATGAGTGCCGATGGGTAGATGGAGTCAATTAAGGAGAGGACGCAAGGTTGAATGAATAAATGCTAAGGACAAGAGGGAAGGGTTCTAGGGTGCTGCAATGGCAGGGCCCTAGAATCAAAACCCTAGGGGAAAGAGGCTCACTCTGGTGTTGCTTAAGCAAGGCCTTGTGCTCTTTCCTCCTTCCTTAGGTCAAACTTGGCAAAACGGCTAGCATAAAGACATGAGAATAAGGTGAGGGAGAGTGTTGGAAAGGCAAGGCCCTATCACCAAACCCTAAGAGTAGGACGACCCTAGGTATAGATAACCTAGGCCTAGGACGTCTCCTCTCTCTTGACCTTTAAAAGGTACGACTAGCTTAAGGGAAGAAGGAATGAGAGTGTAGCAATGGCTAGGCTCTCCCTTCCTACTTCAATGGCTGAATATTTCTCTAAAAGGGGACATGAAACAAGGACCTACTTGTGTGCTTGTTACCTAGTGTTTTAAATCAACAAATTTATAATAAATGCAAGAATACAAGTCTACAACCATTCAATTAAGAAGTTTTGCAGAAAATACACTTACATATCATGAAGAAATAGCATAGCAAACCCTAGTTGTAAACCTTCCTTCAAGAGAAATGCCAAAAATGCCAAGTAAATCCTTCCTTCAACAAATGCACCTCACTTAAAAGATGAAATACCCCAACTAGGGCACAAAAATCAGACCTCACAAGAGAGTGAGTTGTGTTGTTTTTTCAAAATGAGGGAAAAACTCCTCAATATATACTATATGATGACCTCTAATTAAAATCAGGTCATTAAAAATAGCCGACAAGGCTACAAACCAAAATCATACTGTTTTTACATTAAATTGTTAAATCAAAACCCTAAATGAGCATAAGCAAGACGTCAAGCCCTACTGAGGGAGACGTTGGCCCCCTTTTAGGGAAAATGCAACACAAAATGACAAACGTTGGCCCTCTTTTGGCCTCCAAACCGTGCCACACGTGCCAGCTGCCCTGTCAAACTGCCACACTCTCAAGATGACGTCAATGGCTCCTAGGTGACGTCTTGGGCCATCAAAGGGAAACGTTCCACCTGAAGTGGGTCAACCCCCCTGGGTTGGGCTCAGCCAAAGTGTCCCGCATGGAACGCCCTTCTTCTTCTCAGGTGCAAAAGCTTAATCAAGCACTGTCCTGTCTCTGCCCCTAATGGGGTCCCAACAACCATCTGATGGGCTCTTCAGCCCCATGGAGGTCCGAACTAATCATCTCCCCATGTGTACCGGTCCAACTGGTAACTGTCCGTTGGGCATGGTCCTACACATCAAAAACTTTGCCCTCCATGGGCTCATTAGTCACAGAGATCATAGAAATGTTAATCACGTTTCATCATTAAGGCTATCAAACATATGCATAAAAACCCTGATATATCATTCAATAGCTCAAAGATATTACAAAGACCTACAATACAAAGCCGAAGAAAAAGACAAAATACCCTATTGGGCTAGTATCCATAAGGAAAGGAAAGTCTCCAAAGGGTATCATCCAAGCCATGTAAAATGAGGTGATGCGGTCAAGGGATGTCTAGACATACGGGTAGAGTGAGAGACAGGGAGTGGGTGCCTTTGTAGAAGGTGAGTTGTACCCGTCATGGATGCAATTCTTTCCAAGCCCTTTATTGCCTTTATTCTTTTCTTTTCTTTATTTGTTTTTTCTTTTTAATTTCAAGGACTAACTAGAGGACACTGCCTTGGCGTGGTGACCAGAGCTGACAGTGTTACCCACAAGCACTTTCACAGAGATGATAAGGCTGGCTTGTAATGAGACCCCCTTTCCCTTGTCCATGCAACCAAAGGTCACTGCCGTGGCGTGGTAACCAGATAGTGGCAATGTGATACTGCTAGGTACCCATGAACATAATAGGCTGGCTCGTGATGAGACCCCCTATCCTCTTGGCTAGGTCTTGTTTTTTATTTTCTTCGGGTCCCTCTTGTTTCTTGCTGAGAGGCCTTTTATTGCCTTCTCGGGGATCCCTGGGCGAGGCATCTCTAGGTTTCATTTTTTATGGCTTTTATCTTTTACCAGCGGCTTTTACCTTCTGGGCCTTTAGCCCCTTCTTCCCACGAGATAAGGTGCAACCCCACAAACAGATCATCCTAATGCTCGGACTAGGGGAATGGGACAGATGAGTGGGAGATAAGATGTAAAGGTGATGATATGATGGGAGCGGACGATGACTCTTAAAAAATTCCCCCGGTGGCAAACCAAAACCTATGGGTACAGTCTTGCTAGGACACCCCGTCAATCCCCCCAACCATGGTCAAGTGGGTTAATGTAAGATCCAAGCAGTCATCAGAAATAAAAGGAATTTGATGCATATATCTAAAGGTTATAATGATAAAAAATGACACATACCATGATACCTGGACCAACTACCTCATGGAGCAAGAGTCTTCTCCGATACAAGACCAGGCCGATGGTGATGGATGTTGTTGCTGCTGACAAGACAAGTCTGATGAAGGAGAAGAAAGATGGGCCCTCTAGGGCCATGCCCAGGTCAATCCTGCTCTCAGTACTCCATGTCTAGGACCTGTGGGCCTCGAGACATGATCTCTTAGTTATCCCATGAAATCGGGGATAACATGGCCTTTGTCACACCTATAATCCCAAGAAATAGTGCATCAAACCCAGATACTTCATTTCTAACTCTGAAGTGAGCTACCTCTTGCACCTGTTGCTATCCTTATACACACTTGCAGACGTGAGCTAAGTCCTGCTCATTTAGTGTGTCCGCGGAGGCATAATGCCTAGGTTCAAAGTCCATGCTGTCACTTTGACTTGAACCTCTCCTATCTAGGCTAACTCCTAGGGAAGCCAAGGGGGGTAGACCCTAGTTACTAGATGAGATTAACGTTTATGTTCTAGGAGTTGGTTTTAATTGGTTAAATGGTCAGGGGGAATCTAGCCTATGATGTTAAGCAGCAAATGCAAGATGCAATTATCTAAGTATGAAAGTCAGACCTTTTCCTAGGGCAACTAAGACTAGTGCCTAAGATTGGGCAAGGGGTCAACTAAGTTAAGGGGATGTTCATTACAAGATAATTACAAGTTTACGAAATTACAACAATATCAAATACAGACTAGATACAAAAGAATATCTAAGATATACATAGCTAAACTAGATACAAGATATACAATATACTAACGTGTGCTTAGATGTGCAGGAAAAAAAGATATTCAAAGATGAAAATGTGATCAACACATCAAGCCAGGCATGCTCACAACAGATAGAATTATGTTGGACTTCTTTTCAATGGCCAAAAGACGCAAAGCACTCAAGACCCAATCAAGAGAATGCCTCCAGGTGGATGCGCACTTCTTGAAGGATCACACCACAAATACATGAACAAAATATAAATGAAAGCTTCAAAATGAAGTATGTTCCATATGACAAAGATGTAACCACTTAGATATTTAATCTACAACACACAAAAGATAACTTGCATGTAGATAGAAAGACAATGAGTTTAGTCGCTTGCAAGTATGAAAATATATTGCAGATGTTGTAGAATGAAGATTAATTTAAGTGATTAAGTGAGATAAATTTTATCCCTATCTAGGTGTCAACCCAAAAAACTCTCCTCCCCCAGTTACCAAGTGACTGTTGGATGCTCAAGAAGTGAGGCAACGAGGCCTACCATAGCTTCACAGGTCAGCCCTAAGATCAGAGTACTCCCGAAAAGGACGTTGCATGTCGTGAAACCGTCCCCAGCCTAGCACCTTCCGTTGCCTTCCTCCGACCCCATTTTAAATGGCGAAGATGGTGAGTTATGGTGTCCTATTAAATCTATTTAGTTTATTTTAGACCTATGAGCTAAGTATGTAGTGTGTTGAGTGCTTGTAGCTTGCTCAAATAAAGTTGTCAAAGTACTGAAAATGAGTGTGAACTTTTACACCATGAAATTGCAAGTTCTTAAGTGGTTGAGTTATTGAATGTAAATGTTAAGAACTGAAATTGCTTTGTGAAACTGAGAACTGTTAAAAAGAAGGCTGAAGCCTTTGAACCAAAAGATTGCAAGTTAAATGCTTTAAAGAGATTTATGCATGTGAAACGTAAAGCAACGGAAACAACCCTCGAAATGTAAAGTGGTTAATTAAGCCTTAAAGATATCGATTTGCATGCATGTACATAAGATAAAAGCTTAAGAAATGGGTGTTTGCATGTAAATTAAATGACAAGATCGAGAAATTAATTAACCAATTAATGCATGCATGTGTGTTAGGTGAGGATTTGAGAAATTAAAGATTTGCATGCAATCGAAAATGAGATTTTAACTATGTCTCCACGGGCTCTAAGCTAGCATATGTTAGGTTGGATCTACTCTAGATAATTTTACCTTAAGCATGCATGTAGATATCAATGATTAAACTAGCTACGCTAAGATTTGAAAAACAGAAAGAAAATCTAACTAAAGCATGCAAAGTAAAGACTCAAATGGGAAGGCAAGCCGCTTGGGTACAACTCCTTTGGGTTTGCGTTTACAGTAATTTAGAATAGAGAAGAAGAAGAGAAACTTTTACCACAATGAGAGGAGTTATTTGAGGGTGTATTGTGTATGAAATTGGGCAGCATGCCCTCTTGTCCTGGTAAGTACCTGCAAAAATCAGCAAGCTATTGCTTGCTGATTTGAACTTCAACACACTCAAAAAAGTTATGAAATTTATGTTTTTAGGCAGAAATTTCGTACATACAAAAACTAGAAAATTATAATGATTTATTGGAACTATCTAAGCAAGTTAGCTACTAAAATCTGAAATGAAAGAATGAGGAAGAAGGACAGGAAACGCTTGTGAATTTTAAGTGGAGACGAGGGTAAATTCGTCCTTGAACTTATCCCAACAACCCCTTAGAGATGATCTGCAAAAATTAAACCAAAAGTGAGATGGAACAACAGATAATAGCTTGCATGCATAGATAACACAACATAGTTTATATTATAAGCATGCACGAAATATATAGATGGACAACTACACTATTGCCTCACCTAGCCTAGTAAACTAATTTATTTGAGCAATTGTTGATCAAAACACATAAAGATTTAAAAAATGATATCACCTCACAATAAGTGGCACATCCAGACTAATCTTGAACACCACAGTTTCCTCCAAAGCCGTTTCTTGTATTATCAAATGGGAAGAGGTTGTAGCAACAATGCTGCTACAATCTCTTCAAGAGCAAAACCAGTGAAGAAGTATGACAATAATGAGAGAGAGAGAGAGGGATGGAGAAAATTTGGTAGCATAACAATACTGTGAAGAATGGTAAAGAATGAGGGAGTGAGAGGTTTCTTTTATAGCCTTGGGAGACCAAGAGACCCCCCTTGGATCTTCAACACTTGTCAAAGATCCAAAGGGAAAGACAACTCAAAGGTAAAACGAACCAATGAGATGATAGGCTTTAACGGTGAGGGAAAATGGAAAGAAGATGAAGTGGATGAGGAGAAAGAAAGGAGGGAGGGACGAATTTGGCAAGAGGAGGTCCACGCATGCCTTAAGGGAGAAGTTTCAAGCTTTGACATGAGATGTTTCCATCTCTATGTGAGACATTCCCAAAAAGACCAAGGATAAAGTGTGAGCTAAGAAGGGAATGCGTGGGGTATGGGATGGCATGAATGGAGAAGTCCCATGCATCATCCAATGGTAAGTTTCCAACTTAAGTGAGACACTTCCAAGCTTACGTGAAGGAAAGCATGAGTTTAAAGAGGGACGCGTGAGGATGTATGTGAGGGTGTACGTGAGGGGAAAGCATGTGCTTGGAGTGTGGGAGGAGTGTGGAGTCCACACTCCAAAGAGGACGTGGATGGGTAAAGGAAAGGTGTATAGGTGGGAGAGGGGACCCACGATTCAAATGATGGGTGAGTTTCCAAACTTTAATGGAAATAGGGGCGTGCTCCATATGGGTTACGTAAGCTTTTAAGTGGGAGTTAAATTAAAAGGTGGGTAAAAATTAAAGTGGGTTTAAGGGGTAGGTAAAGGTTAGGAAGGGTGTGGGTAGGTTGGGTGGGTTCTCTCATCATTAAAATCACACTTACTTCATCTTTTTTGACTAACTATTACAAAAATTGACATTTTCCCATGTTCTAGGTTTGACAATTAAAATTGTCGTTTTCCGAAAAAACTTCTAAGTGGATAAACAACCTAGCAAAACTTGTCCGACTGAGCTGAAACTTGGTCACAAGTGTATGGGGTCTCATTATCTTTCTTTTGAGTACAAATACCCCTATCAAAAATCCCGAGACCTAAGTTTTACATTAGTTACCCAGAATTAATTAATTAATTCCCAACTTTAAAAAAAACCTAGCTAGACTTGATGGAATTCCGTGAAATTTTGCGTGTTGTCTTACATGGTCATTTACAACATTCCTGAACACTAGATACCTAAGAATGACTTTATTAGAACGCCTTTCACCACTTTGGAGGATTTATAGCTAGTGGGAGTGAAAAACTCAAGGGAGATTAACCTGACTGGTTAGGCCACATTAACCTCTTGAGGATAAAAAACACTCAGTGAAAGGAACTCTCCTAATGAAGAAACTCTAAGGCAACTGACCTAACATGATCTATGTAGACCTGTTACATTATAAACCCGCACAGGGGTGCGGAAATCCTGCTTACAAAACTGTGTGCTGGAGCAAAAATTGCCCTGTAGAACTAAAAAGTCTCCGACATGTTTGCATATTTGATGCATATCTTCATGGTACATGGAGTTGACCCCCTAGTTGAAGAGGCGGTCAACAACACCCATCTATGAGCTTCTCATCCCCTGTAAGAAACAGGTCATCCACATATAGTACCAAGATCAATGGGAAACCATCTTCAACCTTGTAGTAAAGGTTGGGATCTGCATCACACTTGGTAAACCCCAAGCTCATTAGATAATTATCTATTTTGGAATACCATGCCTTGGGTGCCTTCTTAAACCTGTAGAAAGCCTTCTTCAATTTGAAAACATGAGACTCCTTCCCATGGATTACAAAACCTTGTGGTTGCTTTATGTACACTTTTTCTTCAATTACACCATTCAAGAAAGTAGTCTTGACATCCATCTTGTTGACAAAGTTTCCTCAAACATGTAATTTTATTAATAAGGAAAAAGTGATTACAATCTAAAATTCATAATCTACTCCTTAACCTCACTTGAAGAAGGAGCTAGTTTATATAGCTTAACTCTAAACTAAAAACTAGGAGAACAACCAATCACATAATCACATGAGTATGATAGGTGTCCTTTACATAGAAGCTAGGTGTCCTTATCCTAACAAACTAGAATAAATTAATTTTAAAAAACATTTGTACTCGAAAATACTTAGACTATAAAACTTTAGGATTATGAGGCTAACAATCCCCCCTTTAATCCGAAAGTTCATTTTTACAAAGACCAAGTTCATCTCTGAACTTAGTGAACTTTATTCTACCAAGAGGTTTGGTAAAAATATCTGAAGATTGATCTTCAGATGGACAAAACTGAGGCTTGATGATGTCTTTGATGATGAGCGATCTGATGAAGTGGTACTTGGTGTCGACATGTTTAGTCTTTGAATGAAATACTGGATTCTTGACCATCTTTATTGTTGACTGATTATCGATCAATAAGGTAGTTGGTGATTTCTGAGTTTCACCAAGATCCTGTAAAATTCCGCGTATCCATACAATCTCACATGCTGCTTTCCAAGCTGATATGTACTTTGCCTCTGCTGAAGAATTGGCAATTGTTGTCTACTTTTTACAATTCCAAGATACTGTTGCTAAACCCATATTCATTAAATAACCTGAAGTGGATGTTCTATCATCAATGTCACCTCCAAAATCAGCATCTGAATATCCAACAAGTGTAAAATTTTTGTTCCTTTTGTAAAGAAGACCAAAGTCTTTTGTACCTTGAATGTATCTTACTACCCTTTTTGCTGAATTCCAATGACTTTCCCTTGGTTCCTGCATAAACCTTGAAAGTATACTGACTGAATATGACAAATTTGGTCGAGTATTTGTCAAATAAATGAGACTTCCAACCAATTGCCTGTACTTTGTACTGTTTACCAACTCCCCCCCTTCAAATTTTGAAAGTTTCAATTTCTGCTCCCTGGGGGTAAGAGAAGGTTTACAATCTTCCATGCCAAATTTCTTTAACAATTCAGTGGCATACTTAGTTTGACTAAGGAATATTTGGTTAGGATGTTGAGAAACTTCAACTCCAAGATAATAATGAAGTGCCCCTAAGTCAGTCATTTTGAACCCTGCTTTAAGTTCTTCCTTAACTTGTTTGATGTGAGCTTCATTATTTCYTGTTATGATTAAGTCATCAACATAGAGTACAAGTATCACCATSTKSTTATCTTGTATTCGAAAATACAATGTATCATCTGATTCACTTCGCTGAAAACCCACCTTTCGTAGGTACTCATCCATTTTTGCATACCAAGCTCGAGGAGCTTGTTTCAAACCATATAAAGCCTTCACAAGTTTGCAAACTTTATGCTCTTGTCCTTTTGCTTCAAAACCTTGTGGTTTAGTCATGGAAATATCTTCCTTTAGATCACCATTCAGGAAGGCACTTTTGACATCAATTTGATGTAATTTCCAACCATTATGTGCAGCCAAATTGATAACCATTCTAATAGTGTTTCATTTAGCTGTGGGTGCAAAAGTTTCTTCATAATCAATTCCTTCCTGTTGAGAAAAACCTTTTGCAACAAGTCTTGCTTTGTACTTGTCAATTTTACCATTGGGCTTGTACTTTACTCGATAAACCCATTTACAACCGATGGGCTTAACATCTTGTGGACAATCAACTAAGTTCCAAGTCCCATTTGCAAGTACTAAATCATATTCATTAATCATTGCTTCCTGCCATTCTTTATGTTCAGTTGCTTCAACAAAAGAAGTAGGTTCAATGGAAGCATGAGCAAAATTAGCTTTTGCTCTTGAAGATCCCCTAGTTCCTGTTTTGTTCATTTCATCTGAATGAACATCTTTGAGAAGTTGTTCTGCCCACTTTGGCTTCTTATGTTGAGGGGATTGAGGAACTGAGTCACCATTATTGTTGAAAAGAGGATTTTCAAAAAATGAGGCTCTTCTTTCATCTGAAATATCTGAGGTTAGAGAAGATTCTTTTGAAGATTTAGTATCAGAAGAATCTTTTGTCATTTCATCATCAGATGAATCAAAAGAACTTTTTGATAAAGAGATGTCTTCTGGAGTAACCAAGTCTTTTTCAAACCAAAATGATTGCTTTGACTTGTTGAATTTACCTTTAACCTTAGTGTTTTTCTTGTCTAAACGACTACGAAGATGGTTAATCTCATCTAAACTGTTACTTTTAGTTTCATCAAAAATTACATCTCTACTAACAATGAATTTTCCATCTGAAAGCAATCTATACCCTTTCTTTTCATTAGAGCATCCAATGAAGGTACACTTCATACTTTGGTTTTCTAATTTAGTCCTCTTTTCCTTAGGAACTAAAGCATAACATGTTGATCCAAAAACCCTAAGATGATTTACCTTGGGTTTAAAACCGTACCAAGCTTCATAAGGTGTTTGTCCATCTAAAGCTGATGTAGGTGATCGATTTCTGAGATACACTATAGTATGGACTGCTTCAGCCCAATATTTTGTGCTCAACCCTTTAAACTGCATCATAGATCTTGCCATGCCCATGAGAGTCCTGTTCATCCTTTCAGTAACTCCATTCTGCTGTGGAGTATAGGAATTTGTCAGTTGCCTCTTAATTCCATTGTTTCGACAATAATCATTGAATTCAGTTGAAGTGAATTCACCTCCATTATCAGTTCTCAAAGAAGCAACCTTTTCTCTAGTTTCATTTTCAACCATGTGTTGAAAATTTACAAACTTTTCAAAAGCTTTAGAATTTGCCTTTAAAAAGTATACCCATGTCATTCTAGTGTGGTCATCAATGAACAATATAAAGTATCGACATCCTCCAAAAGAAGATTCCATTGGACCACATATATCACTATGAATCAACTCCAAATACTTTGTTGCTCCCCATGAGCTGGTTGGAAAAGCTTCTCCCTTTTGCTTGCCTAAAATACAAGCTTCACACTTGGAATTTTCTTTCTTGAAAGTTGGTAAACCCTTCACCAAATCTTCGGACTTAAGTTTCAATAGACTTTCAATGTTTAAATGACCAAATCGAAAATGCCATAATCTGAATGAAGACATTTTGGAATTCACTGTTGCTGCAACCTCTTCCTTTCTTTGGATGACTTTACCATTCATTCTTAGTAACTTCCCATCTTCATATCCAGTCATTATTGTTTTCAAGTTATCCTTCACTGACATAATCTTCGCCAAACCATCTTGCATGACAATTTGATGTCCAGCTTGTCTGATTGTGACCAAGGATAACGATTTTTTCTTAAAAGATGGTACATACCAAACATTTGAAATCCATTTTCACCAATTCTAGGGAGAAAAACTTTCACTGAACCTTTTCCTTGAGGTATATGAGTTGTATCATCAGCTAAATAAATGGGATTTAGTTTGTTCATCTTTATAATTCCAAAAATAGTCTCTGCGATAAGTCATATGCTGAGTAGCCCCTGTGTCCAATATCCAATCATTTTCAAATGAATCTACATGTTGAACTGCTGAAAAAACATATTCATATTCATCATCATGATAATCTTGATCTTCTGCATATTGTGCTGATTGTTGAGAGTTTGAATTTGATGTCTTCTTGAACTTTGGCAATTGATCATTGCTGGTAAGACAATTTGATGCATAATGGCCCATCTTTAAGCATCTTTTACATCTTACTTGACTGAAATTTATGCCTCTTCCTAACTGTGCATTACTATTGTGATTATTAATTTGAAAATTTTGTTGATGAAAATTGTTACGACCTCTACCTTGACCACGACCTCTGCCACGACCTCTGCCACGACCTCGATTAGAAGACTGATTCCTAAAATTTTGAGAATTTGATTTTCCCCTTCCCTTAGAACTTTCAGCTTTAGTGTAAAGAAGATCTTAGAACTGATTGTTTTTGTTTTCCAAAGGTTTTACTATGTTGAGCCAACAATTCACTAAGCGAATCAAAAGTTATAGTAGATAACTTATCAGTTATTTGCAAAGTCTCAATAAAATGCTTATAAGATGGAGGCAAACCATTTATTACAATGGAGACTAGAAAACTATCTTCAAGTTTAGAAAAACCACCTTTGATGATTTCCAGATGAATGTTCTTAATCCTTGAAATGTATTCTAATACATCACCATTGTTTGCTAATCTTTGTTTAAGCAATTTCATTTGTAGATCAAGTCTCTGAGATGCAACAGGAGTATCAAACAACTTCTTTAATAGATTCCAAGTAGACCATGCATCTTTGGAATTCTCAATATGAACAAACATCTGTTCAACTACAGAATAACGTAGCAAAGAAAGTACTTTTTCATCTTTCAAATTCCATTTGGTTAAAGAAGTAGTGTCAGTGGGCTTAGTTGGAGCAGTATCACCATCACAGATATCACACCATAATTCATTATAGATCAAAGTGTTATGCATGTGACGACTCCAAGTTTTGTAATTCTTGGGTCCATCTAACTTATCTGATTCCGTGAATAGGTTGATTAATTTAGACATGATGATAGATTGCCTTATTGCAAAAATTGCAAGTTAATGATCACATCACCACACTGAATAATCGTCAAAACACTAAAAGAGAGACACAAGGCACCGGAAAGAAAGAGTGCACAGTCCACACAAAAAGAACACTTTAAGGGCTTGGCCTTGACCCTTTAAAAGTCTCGTTGGAAAAGGAGTTTGAAAGAGTATTTCACTGGACTCTTCTCAACTCTTAACTTAAAGGTTACAATCAGGACTTTTGAAATTTGATCATTTTACAAGACTTATAGTCTTATACAAAAAGAAAAATGTGCTCCCCCCTTGAATTTAAGCCTTCAATAACGTGAATAACCTCTTTTGAGATAAATATTATTCATATTTTCACATAGGCCTCTTTATAACTTTCCTTTATACTTTAAAGTATATGGACATATACTATCTCATTTATGCTTTATGCTATTATGCATGTCACTTTAAAAAAGTGATCTTTTGAAACTTGTGAATAAAAGGTATGAAGCTTTAATAAGAAAAGCCCGTCCCTTTAATCTGTTGCAAATTCATGCAATCCATCCATATCAAAACTGCCCACCAAAATCGTGCAAAAGAGGCACTAGATCATAGATCACACCAGAAGAGAGTTCTCAGGAAAATATTCAAATGCGTCCGAGTAAAATGAATTCTTGCGCTTTCCCCAATAAAAAGAATGAAGAAGCCGAACAAGAAAATAAAGAAACCTTGTCTTGCTTGTTTAGAGACAATTAAACCTCAAATCCTACTCGCCATTCCTCAAAAATTGAAGGATTTTGCTATAGCTGGAGTAGAGCCGAAGGGCGGGGCATACAATAGAAGGTGTGTAGATGGGAAATCAAGAAGTCCGTGCTTCATCTTACAACTAGATTGATCATACCTTGAACCACAATTATTGGAAATCAACAGATCTACTTTCCTAGGCAGCGAGAAAGCACATGTGCAGATTATAGATCAGTCGATCGTGTAGGCAAATGGTTGTGTCTCTCTCTTGGACGAAATCTGGGTTGAGGTAGAGGTCATGCTACTGCTGGTGTTGCGGCACTATGATCTGTGGAGAGTGCTTGCTTTGTGTCAAATTGAAGGGCACGATATGGAACACCAAGAAGACAAGACCTTAACTCCAAGGAAACATAATCATGCTCTGTCCCTTGTAGACTTATTGAAGGCAGATAAAAGAGATGGAGCTTCTGTTGTTGATGCCTCTAGACACGAAAAACTGGACACTGATGCAATTTGTGGTAGGAAGTCGTTGAATGGAGGGTACTCTCTCGACATACGCACCAGAATGGAGGGTACGCATTTGTTGAATTCACTGGACTCTACCCTGAAATTCAAGGCCAACTACACGCAGGAAGTCGTTGAATGGAGTACGCTGAATTGGAAGTTCTCCCTGCCTAACATCTTGGCCACCTCCAAGTCTTTGCACCCAACCTTGGATTTGCACCAGATACTAGATCCACCAACTAATGATACCATATCCAGATATATGATACTAGATCTATTGATCTATGATGGCTAGAGCTAGATTTAAAAAAAATTGACAAAACCAAATTGCCAAATTTTTACATATCTACAACAATTTACATAGATCTTGAAGCATTGAAGCATGGAGATTGAGATTTATCAATATATATATCTCTTTAACAAGAAATTGTCAGATTTACATAGATCTGAAACAATTTTTACAAAAAAAGAGCCCTCTACTTGGATTACAACTGGTCTACTTGATAAATAAAGTAGATCTGATCAGAAAATAATCTCGAACGAGAACAAAGAAATAATAGATCTGATACAAAACTTTTAACTGCTGAAAATGATGATTTATCTTATCAAAATTTTCAAAAAACAAGTGTTGTAATCAGAATAACATTTTCCTTATTGAATTAATAACAAAAATACCTTAGTACTGTTGTGCTTGAATTTGAAGAGATCCTGGATGATGTTGTGGAGACTTCCTTGCTTCCTCAATCCATCACCAATCCTTCCATCACCATTTCACCATGGATCTGATACCATGTTGACAAAGTGTCCTCAGACACATAATTTTATTAACAAGGAAAAAGTGATTGCAATCCGAAATTCATAATCTACTCCTTAACCTCACTTGAAGAAGGAGCTAGTTTATATAGCTTAACTCTAAACTAAAAACTAGGAGAACAACCAATCACATAATCACATGAGTATGACATGTGTCCTTTACATAGAAGCTAGGTGTCCTTATCCTAACAAACTAGAATAAATTAATTTCTAAAAACATTTATACTAGAAAATACTTAGACTATAGAACTTTAGGATTATGAGGCTAACACATCTGGTGTAATTTCCATCCCATAACGGAAGCAATAGCAATGATAGATCTGATGGAAGTGCACTTTGCTATTGGAGCAAATGTCTCGTCATAATATTTTTCCTCTTTCTGGGAGAATCCTCTAGCCACAAATTTCACTTTGTACTTCTCTATGTTTCCATCTGAAACATGCTTGATCTTGTAGATCCACTTGGAAGTCACTACTGACTTCCCTTCTGGTCTCGGAACCACTTCCCACACATCATTCTTCATGATGGTGTTGTGAGTGGGAAATCCCTCTACGGAGTAGCACTTAGGGTTTTATTATGCATGCGGAAAAGACCTAAAGATTCCTACTTTCTACCATCGTCCTGGACCTAATCCCCATTATTCTTAAGCAAATACGTAGTTAAGAAGATCAAGTGAGCATACCTTATTTCGGGCGTTTGATATCGATCCTTCTTCATGCTTGATCGCTCTTTGACTGCAACTCTCCTCCCAAGGCTGACCTGCATTCACACAAGATAAACAAAGAACTCCACATGCATTTGATCTACAAATTAATGGATTAGAGATTCAATCAATATGTATGCAATAAACCATGAAAAACCTCATATGGTGGGACGGGAAAAGTACTTCTTTATTATTAACTTCGACAAATCAACTTACAATGATGAAGCCGACCATTGCTCCACGAACTTGGTCCTGGGCTCCTCTTCAACTGTCCTCCAACTTCTTTGCTCTATATTTTTCTTTACACAAGGATGGCTAAAGGGTTGGGACAAAGGGAATGCGCAATCGGGTATAGTTTCTTTACTATGATTCTCCTCTTCCAAATGGGACCCTTAACCCTTCTTTTATAGGCTAGAAGAAGCTAGGTATTTGGTCGAACCCTCGACCATGCATGGCCGAAAGGTTTAGTGAACTCACCCAAATCTGTGTGTTCTGTGAGCAACTTTCCTTTTTTTGTGCTTTTGTAAGTACACGCGGGCTGTCTTGGGTCAGCTAGCGTGTACACGCATGCATTAATGGAGCAGGGCGCGTGGGCCTTTATAAAAGGTGTTTTTAAGAAGAGTTTTTCAGCAGTGTTTTGGCAAAGAAGGAATCTGAGATGGCCTGATGCCAGGTAAGCATGTCTGGTGCAAATTAGGGTTATAATAGATGGACTGATACTCTTCCATCATGGCATCCTTCCACACTTGCTGCTTAGCATCTTCCTCATAAGTGGAAGGTTCTTAATCAATGATTTTACTCATCAACGCCACATAGCTAGAAAACTTGTGTGGTCTCTTGCTCTCTCTGAAAGAGCCTTTGGGAGCTTCATGTCCTTCAACTTTCTGCAAAGTGTTTCAGAGCCATGTTGATCTCTTCATGGTAATTGCAACTTCTCTAGGTGGATGTACAGGTATCTCTAGCTCTACTGTTTCATTCCGATCTTCTGGAATGTGTTCTTCTGGAGTAGATTCAATCATTATTGCATCCCCTGGAGGCTTCTGCTTCTCTCTGTCCTCATCTATGTGAGACTCCCTAGATTTCTTGGAGGCTGCTTCTTCATCAAATGTAACATCTCTGCTAATATCAATTTGTCTCTATCCGGGGATGTATATTCTATAAGCCTTCGAAGTCTCACTATATCCAATGAAGGTGCCCTTCTTTCCTGAAGGCTCTAGCTTAATTCTCTTTTCCTTGGGAACATGTATGTACACTGGACAACCAAATATTCTCAAGTGGATGAATTTTGGTTTCTTTCCGGTGAATACTTCTTCCGGTGTCTTATTACCCAATATCTTATGAGGACTTATATTCTGTAGATATACGGTTGTACTAGATGCTTCTACCCATAGATGTATGGGTAAATTCTGTTCATGGATCATCGCTTTAGTTGCTTCTACAATCGATCTGTTCTTTCTCTTCGCAACCCCATTTTGTTGGGGATTGTAGGGAGTTGTCATTGTCAACTCCCTCTTAATCCTAACTTATCTGCAAAAGTCTTTGAACTCATTTGAGGTGTATTCACCTCCATTATCTGACCTCAAGATTTTAATCTTTCTTCCAGATATATTTTCTACTAAATCCTTGAATTCTTGAAACTTGTTAAAAACTTCATCTTTCACTTTCAAGAAATAGATCCATGTCTTACGTGAGTATTCATCAATAAAAATGACAGTACAAAAAGTTACCTAGATATGGACCCTTCATTTGTTCGCATACATCTGAATGTATGACATCCAAGATCCCTTTGGATTTGTTGTCATTGCTTGAAAATATTCCCTTGGCATTCTTGCCAAGTGCGCATCATTTGCATACTCCTTCATGCTCTACCTACTTATCTGGTAGACCTGTAACCATCTTGCTCAGAACTGGTATGGATTTGTAATTTAGGTGAGAAAGTCTTCTATGCCATAGCTCACTAGAGTTAACACTGTTGTGTACAAGGGCGTGTTTTGGGTGTCCCTTTAATTTATACAATCCTCCCTCTCGGACACCAATCTAGTAGTTGAATCTATACTTGAACTCTTGGGCCATAGGACTTGTCCATCCACAAAAGCTACACTGAAGCCTTTATCTTCTAAGGCAGAAATTGAAAGAAGATTCTTCTTTAAGCCTTCTACAAAAAAAATATCTTTTATTGAGATAGAATTACTTGAATCAAGCTGGTAGGAGTCTTCTACTACTCCTTTGACTGCATGCCTGGAATCATCCCCAAGTTCTACCTGAAGGGATGAATTCTCCTTTATCAATTTTGTAAGAGAAATTCTGAACTCGGTCATGTGCTTGGAAGCACCACTGTCTACTAGAAAAATATCACTTCCTTGAGTGATAGTACCCATGAGAGATGAGACAAAGACATATTCTTCATCTTTTGATACCTTTGTCCTCTTCTGAGATGTAGAATCTTCCATATCTACTGCATGTGCATGATGTTTTTTCTTTCCTTTCCCTTGAGGACATTGATAAGCAAAATGTCCCAACTTCTTACAAGTGAAACATCTAATTTTAGATACATCCTTCTTGTGGTCTAGAATTGATCTTCTAGTTTTCTTTGAACTGGTATTTCTCCTTTATTTCCTTTTCTTCACATGAGCAACATGATCTTGGTTCTCTTCATCATTGGTTTTATGAAACTTGGATATCAATCTCAATTCTTCCTGGGTACAATCTGTCCATAGCTTATCAATTTTGGGTAATTTACTTCTTGCACAAATTCCCTAAAAAAATGCATCCCAAGAAGGAAAGCCATTAAGAGTTGTAGTCACAAGCTCTGCATCATCCATTGAATCTCCAATAACTGCTAGTTGGTCCTTGATATGTGAAATTCTCATAAAGTAGGTGGAAATTGTATCTGACTTGTTTATCATCATGTTTCTGGGTTTATGCCTTAGGGTTAGCTTTCTGCTTGGGTTCTTTTTTTCATATAATCTTGATAAGGCATCAAACATCTCCTTTGGTGTCTTCAATTCTAATACATTGATAATCAAGTGGTCCTTGGTTGAATCTGTCAATATCCTCTTGGCCTTGATCTCATTCTTCTTGTACTTCGCCTTGGCGTCTTCTTCTTCTGGTTCTGGGAGAAATTGCTTGACATGATCCAAGAGCTCATTCTCTTCTAGAATGAGTAGTATCCTATGCTTCCACGATCTGAATTTGTCTGCTCCATCCAACTTATCCTCAACTCTCATACTAGTAATCATTTTTGCTCGTAGAAACCCTAGGCCTGAAAAATCTCAAAATTTCATCCTCCTTAAAAAGTCAATGCTAGGGTTTCAATATGTGCGCTAGGGTTAGACGAGTTTCTTTGAAGTGGAGTTAGTCCTAGCGACTTTGGAAAGAGTGCTCAATGAGCTTGACAAAAGAAAACTATGCAGCGGAAAGGTGCTGCAGCAAATCCAAAGTGCGATATTCATTCTAGTGGTTAAATTGTTTTGAAGGTAACCGACTCTGATTCCATGTTAGATTTTCTTAAATTTTCAGAACAATAGATTTACCAGATCATTTAGATCTTTATTTAGCATCCATATACCAAAAATGTAAGCAACATAAAATAGACACAAGGAGACACACATATTTATCCTGGGAAAACCCTAAACCCAAGGAAAAACCCACCCAACATTTCTTAGATAGATTATTTCTGATAATACAATCCAACCATGAACAAGTTCTTCTTCATAAGAGAAAAACTGATAATGAAGAAACCCTGATACAATAACTTATCTCTTTGTCTTTGTCAAACCCTAGTAGGGTTAGACAATTGTAGCTACAACACCATATCAATCTAGTGCACCTCTAGAGATAGCGCACAAGAGATACCAAGAAACCCCAGTTGCTGCAGTAGTTGCGTCTTCCCCTTGCCTTAGACCTTCTTCTTGTGTGAGATAGCTGTGTGAGGGAGAGTACAAATGCGCAAGGCATCACTTTATTTATAGTCTTCAAGTCACTTTAGCTGGGGCTGACTTCTCTTCTTGGAATTCTATTTTCACTTTATCTTTTTCTGTGGGCTGACTTCTTTTCTGGGGTGTTCTTCAATTGTTCAATGGTCTTTCTTTGACTTTTGGAATCTTCTTCTTCTCTAAGAAAGTTTGTCTAGGAGGGAATACATCCTGTTGCTACCAAAACATCAATGCTTTTCACCAATGTGTTCCCCTTGTCTCCCAACTAATCCTAAATTTTAATTTTTGAACATTCTCGTATCTCTTAAATCCTCTATATATCCTCTCTTGATTTTGTATTGGATTCTCTTGGGCAATAGGCCCCGTTGACCGCCCATTTAGCACCGGTGGTCAACTCATGTGCCATGAAGAGATGCATCGTCAGATGCCATGTTGTCGAAGACCTTTGGTTCAACAGGGTAGTGTTTGGCCCAACACTTATTTTTGTAATTGGAATTTCCGCACCCTTGCGTGGGTTAATAATGTAATAGGTCTGCATGAGTCATGTCTAGGTCAGTTACCTTGGGATCGGTTCACTGGGAGAGTTCCTTTCACCAAGGGTTTTTTATCCTCAAGTTATCAGTTGGGCTTTTCAGCCTTACTGATTTCCCTTGAGTTTTTCCCTCACACTTTACATGTTCTCCAAAGTGGTGAACGACGTTCTAGTGGGCTTATGTTTTGGTAACTATATAGGGAAATCATTGTAAATGACCATGCAAGACATCATAGAAAGTTTCGCGGAATTCCGTCGAGTCTAGGTTAGTTTTTTTAATTAATTAATTTTTAATTAAATTTCCCTAAGTTTGGAGGTTTAATTATTTAATTAATTAATTATTTTTGAGCAATAATTGTAAAAATTGGATCCTTGGACTTTTGATAGGGGTATTTGTGCTCAAAAGAAATGGAATAACACCCTCTACATCCATGGACCAAGTTTCAGCTAAGTCGGACAACTTTAGCCATGGGTTTGTCCACCCGGAGTGTTAGTCAGTCTAAAACAACAATTTTAATTGCTAAAGTCCAAACATGGCAAAATGTAAAAAATGTAATAATGAGTTAAATGATGTGAAATGTTGAAATGATGGTTAGAGAGAGACTCCCTAAGCATAACATAATCTTCCCAACCTATTCTAACCCCTTTCCCACCTTCTACACTCAAACATCACGCTCCCCTAGGGGGATTGACGTTTTTCCTTGGTGGAGGTTGTTGTGACTTATTTGGGGCCCCCTCTCATGAGTTATGACTCCTTTTGACCCCCACATCACCTCCTAGGGTGATCCCACTCATTTTTTCTCATTAATCCCCCTCCATTCCTTCATTTTCACTTTTTTTTTGCCCCCTCCAAGAGGAGTTACGCCCCCCTCTTCTAGAAACTCCACAAATGATTTTTTAAAAATTATTTGAGACCTCTCACCTTCCTTGGCATCAATCCCAAGGCCTCCCACACCTCTTTGCTTGATCCCAACACC
>ML778991.1:1508044-1528763 GCA_009831015.1 Picea engelmannii
ATAATTAAAAATTAACACATTTAATTAATATAAATATTAATTAAATATGTTATAATTTAAACATTTAATTAATAACCCCTAAAGCCAAATAAACAAAACCCAAATAAACACAAGCAAGGGTGAAGGGGGTTTGACAAGGGTGAGTGGGTGGCAATACTTTGTCCATTCATTCTCAAGGTGACCCTATTTAATTTTATCATCATTACATATGGGATACATCCCTCATCTGGTCATGTCCACCTTCAGGGAGGACATATACCAATAAACACTTGATCAAGGACTAGGTGGCCCTAGAACATCTCTGGGGTCTTATCCACCAAGGTATAAGACCAAGGATCAACCCATGCCCTAGGCATGGGTACCCTGGACATTTCCAGGGGCCCTAGACATATCTAGGGGCTTTAACTGCTTGGTCCCAGACCAAGAACCCCAGTCATATACTGGGGGCCCTTACAAGGGTCTTTTGCCATGGCACTGACTGTTTGGTCCCAGACCAAGAAACCCCAAGGGTGCACTTGGGGGCCCTAGATCTTGGTTAGGGTCTTTGCCATCCTCCCGGAGGATGGCTCTTGCCGCTGCTTTAAATTTAACAACTTGCCTTAAAGAGATGAAAGAAAATTTAAATGTGTTTGCCTACTTAACCATTCAATATTCAAGCCCAAGTAGATGGCTTCCAATAGATCTAAACCATATAGAGAAAGAAGCAATTACTTGTTAAACACTTAAGATATTTGAAGCATTGAGATTTAAACCATGTGCATAAGAAAGAGATATAAAGAGCTTGAAATGAAACTAAGCAAGATCTAGTTAGATTATTTAGGTGTGTTGCCCAATGGGCTTAAGGTAATGATGTAGATCTAGCACATAAGCAATTAAAACATATTAAACCATAAATCACATCACATCATATCAAGTTTTAACACTTAGCCTTACTTATTTGGGGTATTCCTCTCCCAACTAGGTAGGTGATTAGATTAGCTTAGTTTGTTAGGTTAAGTTCTTTGAGATCTTAGTTATTAGGGAAAACCATGAGAGAAGAGCAAGAAAGAGAAGCTAGACTACAATCTAAACTACTAACAAGCAAGCAAACCCCACGGCCAAGGTTGGGAAGGTGCCCTCACCTTCAAAACCTCACGGCCAAGCTAAGAAAAGACTCAAAAGATGAAAGAAAACTAGATCTAGCCTACGTCCTACCTACTCCAAGACTCATAGAAGAGGGGAGGCCGTACCACTTCCCCTCTTACACTATGAGCTCAAACAATCAAGCAAAAGAAAGAAAAAGTGCACTATTAGGCTAGAAAATGAAAGGAGTGGGTTAGAAATAGCTACCAAATCCCCCAAAGGGGTCTTGAGGTGTTGTGTGTGTCTCTTTGGGGCAGCCAAAAGCCTCCAACCAGATCTGATATACCTACAAAAACAACAAGCTTTGCTTGCTAGGATGGCTACACACAACCAAGAGAAGTCAAGGAAACCCTTGTCCTTTTGGGGCAAGAACTTTCCACAAATAAAAGATATATTTCATATAAATTTTGACCTACGTAAACAATTATATGCTAGCTGAAAATGACATGAATGAACAACAATATTAGGAGAGGAGCAATAGATCTAGAGAGTTGGAGTATGTGAGAGCTTCAAGTGACCCTTCTCCTAGAAGGAGTTCCCAATGAAACCCTAGAGATGAACCATGCAAGATCTCTTCAAATAACATGCATACAAAAGATAATATGTTGATGTATTGAAATTAAATGACACTTCTATTTAATCAAACACATCAAGATATATAAATCAATAGGCATACGCTCTATTAGATCCACCTAGATAACACTTTACCTAAGATCTAGTGTTGCAAGCATTTAAAAATATCAATACCAAGTTACCTCCCATGCATAAGAAAAAGAAGCATACGCCTTAGTCTTCTTGTTGTCCTCCAAAGCTTCTCCAATATTATATTACTCAAGAAAATGGTTTTGGATAAAAATATTCCAAAACCCTAGAGCATAGAATGGAAATGAAATGGAATGAATGACTAGAGAGAGAGAGTTGTAAATCAAGTAGCATAACAATAGCTCAAGATATGGTGAGTTGGGGAGGAGAAAATATATCTATTTATACTTGGAGAGGCAAACCTACCTCTCTTGGATCTAAGCCAAGTGTCCACCACCAAGCAAAAGAGTAGATCTCTAGGCTAGGGCGCACCCCTAGGGTTTGAAAGCTAGATCTAGGGTGTAGAAAAATAGAAAAATCACTTGGATAGATCCAAGGGTGTGTGGGAGGCTTGGGATTGATGCCAAGGTAAATGAAGAGACTCAAATAATTTTTTAAAAATTATTTGTGGAAGTTCAAGAAGAGCGAGGGCACACCTCTTGGGATGAGGAGAAGGTGATGAGGGGTGAGAGATGAGTGTAGGGTGTTGGGATCACACAAAACTTCATAGGAGAGGTGTGGGATCTGTCTTGGGTAAGATGAAGAGTCTCTCACAATAAAAAACGAAATTTTCATTGGAGGGACACAAAGGGGGGCATAACTCTCTTAGAGAGCGCTCCACAAGGTCAAAAATCAAAGTAAATGCAAGGATGGGTGAGGTGTAGAAAGTGGGATCACCTCTAAGGGTGATATAGGGTCTAGATGAGGTGAAATCTCAAGAGAGGGGGCCACACTCAAGTCACAAATTAATTAAAAAGGGAAAAACGTTAATCCCCCTAGGGGGGCGCAACTTTTGAGTGTGGAGGTGGCAAAAGGGGTTAAACAAGGTTGAAAAAGGTTGGGAGGATAAGCTTATTCTTAGGGGGTCTCTCTCTAACCATCATTTCAACATTTCACATCATCTAACTCATTATTACAATTTTTACATTTTGCCATGTTTGGACTTTAGCAATTAAAATTGTTGTTTTAGACTGACTGACACTTAGGGTGGACTAACCCATGGTCAAAGTTGTCCAACTGAGATGAAACTTGGTCTATGGGTGTGGGAGGTGCTATTCCATTTCTTTTGAGCACAAATACCCTTATCAAAAACCCCAAGACCTAGTTTTTACAATTTTTGGTCAACATTAATTAATTAATTAAAAAAAACTAACCTAGACTCGATGGAATTCCGCGAAACTTTCTAAGATGTCTTGCATGGTCATTTACAATGATTTCCCTATATAGTTACCAAAACATAAGCCCACTAGAACACCGTTCACCACTTTGGAGGACTTATTGCAAGTGTGAGGGAAAAACTCAAGGGAAATCAGTAAGGCTGAAAAGCCCAACTGATAACCTGAGGATAAAAAACCCTCGATGAAAGGAACTCTACCAGTGAACCGATCCCAAGGTAACTGACCTAGACATGACTCATGCAGACCTATTACATTATTAACCCACGTAGGGGTGTGGAAATTCCAATTACAAAAATAAGTGCTGGGGCCAAACACTGCCCTGTGGGACCAAAAGTCTTCAACAACATGACATCTGATGATGCATCTCTTCATGGCACATGAGTTGACCACCAATGCTAAATGGGCGGTCAACAGGTTCTCAACATCACACACAAAAATCATACATTCTGAACTCTGAACATAAACACACTGAGATGTCAACAACTTAGCATAGAGAAAGTAAAACCAACAATTGAATCATGCACAAGTACATAGGAATTTAATGCCCAAATTAGTTTTCTTCACAAGTACAAAACTCAAAACATATGGGCTCTTGTACTAGGGAAAATGGCTCAATTTTTTTACACAGAAAAATGCCAGATACAACAAGGGAAATCATAAACTCAGAAAACCCTTACTTACTCACTGCTGATGAAACCCTCCTAGTTTCCTTGCCAATAATCTGCCCACTATTGGTTGTCTTTGTCATGAACAGTAGGTTGAGGGTTTCTCCCAAACCCTCCTCTGTTGTTGTACTTGACTTGTACTAGTCCAAAAATGTTTATCAAAATCTACTCCAAGACTTTTCTACCATCCCTAAAGGGTTGCAACAAAACTTCCCTAAAACTCTGCTGAATCATCCCTCCAAACTAGTTGCTAGGGTGGCTGTAATAGCGCCAAAACACTGCAAAGAAGACCTATGGCTAACCTCTCCTAGCAGACCAAGCCTCGTAACCATAGTTTTTAAAACTAGAACCAAACATCTAATCGATCACCTATCAACTCGGACATCAAACTGGAACTGGATCGACTTGGACCAATTTGATTTCAATGACTCAATTGAATAAAAAATACATTAAATAATTAAATTTTAATGTTTTTTTTTTAAGCTTTCAAACCATGATTCCAAACTATTAAAGACAAAATATGAAAATTTTTCTCCTGTATATACCTATTACCATGTAAGGGTGTATATATCAATATTACCATGTAAGGGTGTATATATCAAAATGACCGAGTGCAATTCATATCAGGAACGAAATACATAATCAATGAGGCTCTAAATGGCCTCTACAATCCATAATGCCCAGGTAGCCCCCTTCCCTAGCCACCGAATGACAAGTTTCCTATGTTGGCCGTTGCAATTTTTCAAGCATAGAGGCCTCTGGAAGAACAACAACAAAATAATGATGGTTGGGAATTCACTGTTCCCAAGCCTGAACCGCCAACCAAAGGTTGGGAAGGGCCATCTAACAATGATAAAGATGGCCAACCCCCTACATTTGTAATGGTTCTGCAAACTTTTTATGTTCTTATGACGATTAATTATGGACTTTGGTTCCAGTGGTTGCCAGCATGGCAAATTAATGTTCTTGGACTTGGATATTCTTTTTTTCCTCATGTTCAAAGTAGACAATTTCCATACCAACTCATTTGAGGAGGATATTTGAAATTTCATAAGCCATTTAAAATTTCATTTTTAGGTTTTACCAGAAACTTGAATTATTTTTCTTCCTTTCTTACTCGATGATAAGCCCATTCTCATTGATGACGAGCTCTACAAGGTCTCCATAGTGCTAATTGTCTAATGGTGTTAAATAAATCTGTCACTATTAGCTATAATAGTTTCACTGTACTCATCCCAACTGGAACCTCATGTTTGATATCGAACCGGATTCAAACCAGTCGATTTGATAGGTTTGATATCGAACTGGATTCAAACTGGCCGATTTGATACCGAACCGGGAATCGGGCTGGGTTGAAGGCCAAGTCGATTATGTCACCTATTAACTCTGTCAGTTTTACTGTTTGATAACGAACCGGTCCAATTTTAAAAACTAGGTTCATAACCTCAGTGGCTAGGCTCCTCCTTACAGGCTAAGCCTCCACTAGGCTGCAGTTTCCCTTTTCTAGTAGGTCGAGCCACCAAAAAGCTCCAGCGACTGCCTTCCTTTGCTGGTTGAGCCCTCAACACTCAACCGCTGACCTTCTCCTAGTAGGTTGAGCCTCCTAATCTCAACAGTTGGTTGTCCTCTTCATTCTAGCTGGGTTCTAGGCCCTACTTAGCCCTCCTCTCCAAGCTACTTGCCCAAAACACTTACAAAACTGTAGATATGAGGCCTACTCAGCCCCTCCCCATAGTTGGTTGAGGTCACCACAACTTAACTCTCAAGAATGAATCTCACATTCACTCTTATGTTTCAACTTCTCACATAATCTCCCTTTATATAACTCAAAAGGGTATGGAAGAAGCCCCTAAATTAACTCAACATTAAATTAGACTTGTTTGTTCACACATGTGGGTGTGAAGCCCCAACACAAGCCTGCAAATCCCATCAACAATAAATTAGACTTGTTTAACCCACAAATGGGTACAAATCCCCATATGCCAAACAAGTGAAGCCCCACACTTGTGAGAATACTCCCGATGCTACCAAAACATCAACAACCAATACCCTAATCTATTTTTGAGATTACTCCTATTCTATGCCATGCATGCAAGAAATACACTTTTTAGACTGAAATGCTAAAAATAAGACTTTCACTTTTTAACTAAATTACAAAATAGAATTACAAATTACTTTTTTTGAAAATATCTCGAACCAATTCTTGTCCGAGTTATAATTCTCAACACTCCCTCTTAGCGAGAAATGAATTTTGCACCAATCCAAGTCTATATTTCAATGTCGCAAACTCCCTCTTGTTGAGGGTTTGGTGAGAATATCAACTACTTGTTGATACCTCAAAATATACTAGAGCTTCACTACTTTAATTTGAATCATGTCTCGTATAAAGTGATCTCTGCTCTTTGTTGAGCTAAGTGCCACGAAAGTTTGGTTCCTGCTGAACTGGGACACCGTCTTTGATCCCAAGCTAAAGAAACTCCCTAAGTTGCTCTTCCTGTCTATTGCACTTCCTGCCCAATCTGAGTTTGTATACCCTTGCAACTTCACTTCACCATCTCTAAGATATCTCAGACATACTCCACTGTGTCCCTCAAATACCCGTGCACATGTTTTGTTGCTACCCAATGCTCTTGCTTTTCCTACACCGTGAATTGACTCGAGTTGTTCACTACAAAACATATATCTGGATTGGTGTTGACCAAATACATCAAAGAGCCTATCAGTTGCCTGTACAACATTGGATCCACCAACTCTAGATCTGAAATTGTCACCTTCTTCAGATTAGTGATCATGGGTGTGGCCATATATTTGTAGTGATCCATTCAAAAAAATTTCAAGAAATGAAATGCGTACTTACCCTTCCCAAGGAAAATATCCCTTGGTCTCTGCCAAACATCTAAACACTATTATCGCAGTATTCAGGATCAAAGTAGCAAGTTTGATAGCCAAGCGTACTGCCCCCTCTCTTTATCACCTAAGTCAAAGCCTAGGTCAAATAAATAAGAGGTAAGGAGATAATTCGAGTACCTACCTAGAACAAGAACACTTATAACATGTATATGAAGATTTCCAAGTACAAATATGCAAGTAAAACCTCTTAAAGACACTAGACAATGAAATATGCTATGGCTGTTGTAAAATATCAGCAGTTAACAGGAGTACAACAACAATACATAAATTGTAACAGCAACAAAAATTACACTTCAGAATTGCAACAATTTATCATGAAAATTTGGCATTTACTCAATAGAAGATTGTCTAATAATTAGATGCAATTTTTGGGTGTGTTAAGCCACTATTAGAGCAATGTATGCAGCAAATTAGTGTATGTTTTTTTTTTTTTTTTACAGAAACGGTTATATTATTAAAAACAGTGGCAAGCCACTGGGTCCTTTACATCGAGAGTGAATTCTATCACTCAAAATTCAAAATCCTGGATACGTTACCACATTACTCAGATTACTTCTTTTTAATAGCTATTTCAGCGAGCCAGATCGGCTTCGCGTCATTACATCTTTCCGCTGATAGACGTTTTTTTTCTTTTTTGTTACGACCTGCCATTCATTGCTTTGACCTTGGTTATGAATTTTCGGTTGAGCTTGCGCTCCTTCTGCCTCAGCAATATCGGCCCAGCTTGAGGCTTGCTGGGTTGGGCTTGAAGACCTGGGTAGAGCTGCTTCCGCTGGGTCTTCCCCCTTAACAGGTTCTTTGGGGACGGAGACGGATTCCCCTTCAGCTTCTAACGGCGGGATCTTTGCTTCAACTTGCTTCTCCAGTTGTGCTCCTGTCCACCAAGTGGGCCTTTGGCTTCGGGGTGACCTCCTTTTTCTGGATGACTTCTCACAGTTCCGGGCTATGTGCCCTGTTTCAAAACATACCCTGCATCTGAAACAGAGGTTCTCGAAATCGATCTTCTGGGTCCAAGAGTAGTTCTGTCCGAGGAGGATGATTTTTGCTGGGAAACCCTTGTTGAAGTTCATCTCTACACAAATCCAGGCAAAGGTGGAGTTGATTGGGGCAGCTTCAGGGCTATTGTAGAGAAATTGGCTTCAGGGTGACCTTCTTTTTCTGGATGACTTCTCACAGTTCCAGGCTATGTGCCCTGTTTCAAAACATACCTTGCATCTGAAACAGAGGTTCTCGAAATCGATCTTCTGGGTCCAAGAGTAGTTTTGTCCAAGGAGGATGATTTCTGCTGGGAAACCCTTGTTGAAGTCCATCTCTACACAGATCCGGGCAAAGGTGGAGTTGATTGGAGCAGCTTCAGGGCTATTGCAGAGAAATTTCCGTATGCCATTTCCGATAGATTCAAGAGATTTGTCCCCCCGGAAGTGGAGGGGAAGTGACGGGAGACGCACCCAGACCGGAGCAGAAGAAATAGAGGCCATGGCTGGATCAAATTCAGGGGTCCACGGCTGCACAGACAACCCTGCTCTGCCCCAGAACCACGGCCCGGAGCTGGAAACCAAGTCTCTTTCATCAGGTGAATCAAAGATAGCTGCGAAAAAACCCTTCGCAAAGGGGCAGACTGAAACCTCACCCACAAGAAGCGGGGACCATTCGGAGTCGATCCAGGAGCGAAGATCAACCAGACTCAGCGAGAAGCCGTTGAACCTGCAAACCAGGGCAAGCTTGCTGAGATGAGAGGAAAACTCTAGTGCTTCCTTCGGCATCTGGATAGAAATTGCAGGGGCTTCAACAATCGAAATATTCGGAGCAGAGGAACCCCCTCGAAGGGAGGCCATATCCTTGAAAGAAGCCCGTCCTGCACGTCCCATAGAGGGACCCTGATCTGGGAGGGGGAGGGTGGAGAAACCCTCGTCGGGCTTGGCAAAAGCATCTGAAGAGGCGTGAGCAGGAGCAGGGGGGGTGCCGGCCGTCATGGGGGACGTAGCCACGCGAGGGGGCGCATCAGCCACAGGTGCAGCCACCAGGGAAGACACAACTGCCATTGGGGATCTGCTAACGGGCGGGAACGAGCTTGAGATGCCTGGAACCGGTCGAGAGGAGGCCAGCGGGCCTGTGGAGAAACTGCAAGACTAGGTCGAAGCCCTAAAAAACGAACCCTCGCCTTCTCTGCTGCTGCCGCTCTTTACAACAATTTAAGATGAGAGCACGCAAATTAGTGTATGTTAGTATGGCTGTAGAAAAATTTTGCAACAACAACAAGTATTTTAGTGAATTAGCTCAAGTTAGAGTTAGTAAAATTAGTAAAAAGCTTGAGAGAATGAAAATTGAGAGTTTGTTGATCACTTTCACCACAAGATGGCTGAATTGATTAGTGCCTTAGGGCTATGGAGTCCTTTACAACAACAATGCAATATGTTTGGAGATGATAGTAGCAAGATCTAAGAGGTAGGGTTTGAAATCTAAGGTGCTAGCACATTAGGGCCTTAGATTTCAAGCCTTAAAGAGAAGGATTTCTAGAGTGCAAACACTTTTGGGCTCTAGCAACCTTTTCTCCCTTCTTAAGTTCTTGAATCAAGTTATAATCAAGAGTTTAGAATCAAACTCCTAAAGTGCTAGCACTTTAGGACTTTAGGAGCTTAACCCTAAGTAGGATTTCCTTCACAAACTTATGGATGAAATTATCTTTGTGAGAGGAGGAAGCACTTATGCTCCTCTCTTAGAGTTTTACCAAGCAAATAACTTCAATATGAACAAGTAAAATTTACCATAACCATTCAACAAGATGAAATGAAATTGCAGAAATTTACTTATTTCACCAAGATGTGACAAGAGAAATCCATAATTGCAGAAAAGCCATCCAAAAATCAACAAAGAGACTTCCACACTTGTCCTCCAAAAGATAGCGCATGAGTAAAAAGAGCCAATAATCCAAGAGGGTGAAAATGTAAGACTTGTCTCTCACTTGTGTGGGAAGAATGATGATAAAATTAGTCTTGTCTAGCCATATTTATATGGAAACCCTAGGCACCAAAAGACTCGAATGAAAAGTCATGTCTTTACACAAGAGGGCCGACTTCTTCAATTTTCCCTTTCAATTTACAAAAATAGTTTTACATAAAATAAAACCCTAAAGAGGGTGATGTCACACTATAGTAGTGTGATGTTAAGCTCATGAGAGAGACATCAAGGCTGAAAAGGTGGAATGTTGGGCCTCTGAAGGCCATATGTCCCTTTGTCAAGTGCCGAGGTCCATGCTACATGCCTCCTCCATCAATCCGTCAAGCGATCCATCAAACCCTAGCCCCAAGGTGACGTCATGGGCTAGGAAGGTGACATCTAGGCCTCCAAAGGCCAACGTTCAAGTGGAGAAGGGTGGAATCCCATCATCTAGCCATGCCCAGATGCCTCCAAAGGCAATGTCCTTCATCTTCCATGCACAACGCCCATCATCAATGGTGTCCCAGGCGTGGGGTCTAGCATTCATCTTGTGGGAAAGGTCTTACAAAAACAAACAAGTACGCCCTCCAAGGGCCCACAAGTCAAATAAATGATGCCAAGTAAGCCACATCTAATAAGAGAACCACCCAAACATGCGCATCAAATCCCCCCTTTTCAAATTAAACAAATGCTCAAAGATCTTATAAACTTTTCCTAATTTAGGTATGGGAGGGGTGTCATGGTGCCCTATTGGGTAGACCAATCCCCATTTCAAAGGATGTTTCCCAAGAATACCCCATCTCAGTCATGTAATGAATATGAGATATATTGGGGCAAGACTTCTAGGCACTGGGTCTTGACATACAGGGGTTTGTATTGTCTCATTTATGGGTGCCTTTGTAGAGGGTGTGCTTTCCTTCGTTTGCAATGCAACATTTTTGCAAGCCCTATATTGCCATTAATTGATTAAGGTCCAAAATATTGAGTACCACAATGCCACTTGAAGCTAGAAACACACAAAGTACCATATGCAATGGAAAGTAAGGGGCACTGCAAAATACATTTCCTCAACAAGTGGGGCAATTATTAATTATGTGATTTCTTTTGCAGGACCTTCATTTTTTTTGGAGAAGCGTTTTATCGTTCTCAGGACCTGAGGGTGAGCATCTGGAAGGATAATGATTGAATTTTAACTTTTTCCAGCTACGACACCTCTAGGCCTTTAGTCCCTTCTTCCCATGAAATGAGGTACAATCCCTTCTCAGGTTAGTGAGTCCGGAAACTCAAAAGATGATGAAACAGAGAGGAAGAAGTGTGGAAAGTGGTGAGTATGAGCGGGAATGGTATGATGACCCTTCAAGGAACCACCTAGTAGCAACCCCTTTTCTTGAGGGTGACCTACTTACTAGGAAATCATGTCACTCACCAAGGTGAAATTATGCGAACGCTATAATTTCCAAGCATATGTTCCATAATCAAGAAAGGATTCTTTTGCAACATGCTCAAATGATTTAAATATTAAAGTGACACTTACCATGACACCGGACTTGTTACCTCATGAAACAAGACCTGCTGTCCTCTGGGACCAAACCGATGTAGTGGATGTTGTTTTGTTGTTGGTGACGAGTGCTGATCAATATGAATAGGAAGGACCCTGGTGGCTCTGCTCAATATGACTCTCAGGACTCCATGTCTGCTACCTATGGGCCTTGAGACATGATCTCCTTAGTTACCCCTCACCTAGGGAGGTAACATTTGGCTCCTACATGGGGACACGTGCTCACCGTAGAGTTCATGAGAACCTCAACATCTCCTGGTATGACTTGTTCCTACACACACTAAAACAAAACATGTTGGGATGTCGAAGGGTGGTGCACTCACCCCTTATTCATATGAGAAAGTATGCTAACTAAAAAAATGTAGAGCAAAACTTGAAAATATATATATTTTTTTTTATATTCTAACCTATCAATATAAACATAAGAATGTATATAGAAATATGCAATGACACAAGAAAATAATATGTAAAGCATAATCATGTATGCAAATCCAAGCAAAATGAAACTATACTAGTATGATGTGCAATATGCAACATATACAATCCAATGCAGGATGCAAATACCTACCCTAGCTTACCTACCTAATATATGCTTGTATAAATGTTAGGTATAATCATATAACCAGTAAACCCATTCTAGAATTGTACCAGAACATCTACCTTTCTGCTTCATCATAAACTAGCATAAATATAAATCAAGCACAAAAAGAACATAGGTTAGAACATGCATTGTATCATAACTAATCATAATGTCTAACTCATGGAGGCGGGAGGGAGGGACGAAATTATGCCAAGTCACATTTCCACAAGAATGCTCAGTCCATCTCCGAATGGGGACGTGACAAGATATAGACTCATAAGGTTGGATCAAAGGCTCCGAAGGCTGACTACCTTGGATATTATCACTCCCTAAGGCCTCAGAAGGGATGAACAAGAATCTAGATGATGATTGGAAACTACTAAGGGAAAGGTTGAAAGATTGAGATGTCAAACTTATTCTTAAAGCATTCATTCTACCCTTAAATTCTAAGAGATATTTTTTTTTCCCGGAGACAGTTTGGGACAATGAATGTGTTTCCCAGCTGCATCCTTAGTGACATAGCGAGATGAAGGAAAAGAGGGATGCTGAAAAATCTCATCACAAAAGTCCTACTCTGGGAAAATCATATCCTTACCCTCATCAAAATTGGAGCACAACGATGGTTGAAAATCTTCTTCGTAGAGTAAATCCAAGTGCTCAAAATAATATGTATCAAACCCCCCAAGGTATGACCAGAAATCATCATGAGAATGCTGCAGCAAAGTCACCCATGGGTGGTTGGAACAAATCACACATGTCATATTCATGTTGCTAAACATTTGAATTAGTAGCAATCACACATGGTTGTTGTAAAGGAAACAATTGAAAATGACCTTCAATTTCGTAAATGGGATCTCCATCATGACAAATTACATCCCATCAATATCTCACAACATGTATAAACTTATCAATATTTTCAATCACATCATTACTTTTATTATGACATGAAGGGTCTAATGCATTCAAGGGTTCCTCCAACTCTTCCTTAATTTTCGAATCATAGAAAAGAGCATCATCAAAGTCCTGGCAATGAGTGTAACTTACCATGTTCTCTTCTTCATGTGCAGGAGGCATGAGGCTTGGATGACTTCATCGAAAGGAGGAGCAGACACTGGTACTTCATCTTCATGAGGAGCCTCTTAGTTGTCCTCAAGAGAATAGTGAGGTAATTCTTGCTTCTCTTTGAGGGATTGGTAACCCTCTTCATAAGCTTCTTCCTTGGGTTGTTTCCTTGGAGATGTGCAACCTTCTTCATCCAAGGCATGCTTAAGACATGGAGGTTCTTCGTTATTAAACTCTTCATCACTTGCTTGTTTGTTTGGATGGGGAGCTTCATCAATATCTGCATCCTGTGAATCATCCCATTCTTCTCCTTCTACGTTCAACTCCAGTATCTTGGACAAAACCCAAGGTTGGTCTCTCGTATGCTGGCACAAAGTGTTTTTACTTGGAAGTATGCCTTAGCAAGCTCTTCCTCTCTTGAAGTTTCGAAACTTTTTTCATATTTTGCCAAACCGCGGTCATGTTCTTCTCATATTTGCACACAAAGGTCAATTAAAGGATGTATATTTGTGCATTTATCAACCAATTCCTTGCAAAACTTCTTATCTTCTCCAACACTCTCCTTCAAACTTTGGGAGAAGTCTTCACATTGTTATGGTTCATCAACCTCAATAAGTGGAGGAACTACCAACATGTTATTTTCATCATATTTTAATCATGAGGATGAGGATCATCGATAAAATATTATTTTAGGGCATGATGCGATTCCCTAAGGTCTCCTATAGGAAGACCCGGGAAAATACCCTCCCTTTTAAGGGTTGTTTTGAGCTCTTGAAGAGTGTTTTCGTATGTGTGAGGCTGTGAATTCCCATACTCAAAAAATTTGCTAATGATATCTGTGAGAGAAGATAGTTTTTGGTTTGCAAGTGGCTTTGATCCAATCATGTACATCAAATGATAGGGAGACCATAAATCGTTGCATTCGTACATCTTCATCCTCCCCCATACCCTGTATGTATTTCAAGAACTTTTACTACATGGGAAACAACTTGTGCATTAAATCTTGGAAAGTTTTCTGACCATCTGTCCTTATTTGTTTGGGTATCCGAAGATACTTTAAAAATCAATGCAAGGAAATTGTTCTTGAAAATCCATAACTCCATTACTTGGAAAACAACTCAAAATGTATTACTGGAGTCACCAGATGATCCCTCTAGGATCATCAAAGGAATGTGAGGGAATCACCCTTAGTGGAGTCACCCGATAAACTTTGAGAGATCATGGATTTGGGGAAAGTTCACCAAAAGATGTGTTGTTGAGGAGAATGACTCAATCCTCCGCAACAACCGTGCCAAAATGTTATCGCAGGATTTGTAGTTGTGCAAATCCCAACACACAATCACTAAATCTTGTGTAAGAATAGGAAATCCTACCACTATCACCTTAGTAAGAAATCCCCTCGTTTTAGTGATGGAGCAGGTCCACCACAGGGTGGGATTCCCTGGTAACCTCAAGGGATCAAAGCAACAAGTTTGATAGCCAAGCCTACCGCCCCTACTCTTGATTACCCAAGTCAAAGTTTATTTCAAGGAAATAAGAGGTAAGGAGATAAATTGAGTATCTGCCCAAAACAAGAACACTTATAGCATGTATATGAAGATTTCCAACTACAAATATGCAAGTAAAAGCTCTTAAATACACTATACAATGAAAGATGTTATGGTTGTTATAAAATTGCAGCAGTTAACAATGGTACAACAACAATACATAAATTGTAACAACAACAAAAATTACACTTCAGAATTGCAACAATTTATCACAAAAATTTGGCATTTACTCCATAGAACATTGTCTAATCATTAGATGCAATTTCTGGGTGTGTTAAGCCACTATTAGAGCAATGTATGCGGCAAATTAGTGTATGTTAGTATGGTTGTAGCAAACTTTTGCATCAGCAACACATATATTAGTAAATTAGCTCAAGTTAGAGTTAGTAATTGAGAGTTTCTTGATCACTTTCACCACAAGAGGGCTTTATGGAGTCCTTTATGTTAGTATGGTTGTAGCAAACTTTTGCATCAACAACAAGTATATTAGTGAATTAGCTCAAGTTAGAGAATTAGAATTGAGAGTTGTTGATCACTTTCACCACAAGAGGGCTTTATGGAGTCATTTACAACAACAATGCAATATGTTTGGAGATGATAGTAGCAAGATCTAAGAGGTAGGGTTTGAAATCTAAGGTGCTAGCACATTAGGGCCTTAGATTTCAAGCCTTAAAGAGAGGGATTGCTAGAGTGCAAACACTTTTGGGCTCTAGCAATCTTTTCTCCCTTCTTAAGTTCTTGAATCAAGTTATAATCAAGAGTCTAGAATCAAACTCCTAAAGTGATAGCACATTAGGGCCTTAGATTTCAAACATTAAATAGAAGGATTGCTAGATTGCAAACACCTTTGGGCTTTAGCAACATTTTCTCCCTTCTTAAGCTCTTGAATCAAGTTATAATCAAGGGTCTAGAACCAAACTCCTAAAGTGCTATCACTTTAGGGCTTTAGGAGCTTAACCCTAGGTAGGATTTCTTTCACAAACTTATGGACGAAATTATCTTTGTGAGGAGAGGAAGCACTTATACTCCTCTCTTAGGGTTTTACCAAGCAAAGATCTTCAATATGAACAAGTAAAATTTACCATAAACATTCAACAAGATGAAATGAAATTGTAGAAATTTACTTACTTCACCAAGATATGACAAGAGAAAACCCTAATTGCATAAAATCCATCCAAAAATCAGCAAAAATACTTCCACACTTATCCTCCAAAAGATAGCGCATGAGTAAAAAGAGCCAATAACCCAATAGGGTGAAAATTTCAGACTTGTCTCTCACTTGTGTGAGAAGAATGATGATAAAATGAGTCTTGGATAGCCATATTTATATGGAAATCCTAGCCACCAAAAGACTATAATGAAAAGTCATGTCTTTACACAAGAGGGCCGACTTCTTCAATTTTCCCTTTCAAATTACAAAAATAAATTTTAATAAAATAAAATCCTAAAGAGGGTGATGTCATGCCTTAGTAGGGTGACACTAGGCTCATGAGAGAGATGCCAAGGATGAAAAGGTAGAACTTTGGGCCTCCGAAGGCCATATGTCCCTCTCTCAAGTGTCGGGGTCCATGCTACATGCCTCCTCCATCAATCCATCAAGCGATCCATCAAACCCTAGCCCCTAGGTGACGTCATGGGCTAGGAGGGTGATGTCTAGGCCTCCAAAGGAAACATCCTTCATCTTCCATGCACAACGCTCATCATCAATGGTGCCCCAGGCGTGGGGTCTAACATCCATCCTGTGGGCAAGGTCCTACAAAAACAAACAAGTATGCCCTCCAAGGGTTGACAAGTCATATGAATCACGCCAAGTTAGCCATGTTTGAACCACCCAAACATGTGCATCAAACCTCCCCTTTTCAAAGTAAACAAATGCTCAAAGACAGTATAAACTCTGTCGAATTTAGGTATGGGAGGGGTGTCATGGCGCCCTATTGGGTAGACCAATCCCCAAGTTACATGATGTTTCCCAAGAAGACCCCATCTCAGTCATGTAATGAATATGAGATGCACTGGGGAAAGACTTCTAGGTACGGGGTCTTGACATACAATGGTTCATATTATCTCATTTATGGGTTCCTTTGTAGAGGGTGTGCTACCCTTCGTCCGCGATGCAACATTTTTCAAAGTCCTTTATTGCCATTAATTTATTAAGGTCCAAAACATTGAGTACTGTTATCACACAGTTTGTAGCAAGGATAAAAGGCTTGAGGTTTGAAGATCAAACTGGTGTAACAAGAACCAATCCCACCCAATGTCACCTCAATGGGATGGTTCTTTCTCTATACGAAGGTAAGGCCCAGGGGAGACGTCCCCGGTGACCTGGGGTTTTGAGAAGGCAAATGATTACAGGATAAAGTAGTTATTCCCCTCTCATAAGTCACCACCGAGCAGATAGTCTGGCTAAACAGCCAATAATAAAGTATAACCCAAAAAAGAGATGCACTTGCCTGAGACAAAGCAACAATGAAACTGATATTCAAGATTCTCAATTGGTTAGTACTTCATGTAAATCAACGACTATCTGATACACTTGTAAGCAATTTGATATTGAATGTTGATGAATTCAAGATTTACAAAATAGCTATGGTAATTAAGTCACTTCTTCAACAAATGCTAAAATGATGTGGCATTCAATATGACAAATCAACACTTCATTCAATTAATGCCTTTAACACCATTCAATTGCTCACAAAGAAGACGCTAGCTGCACCAATGATGTTATAGCTAAAGATGACGACAACATATAGGGTTAGAAGGTTAGTTTTAGGCTAGGGTTAGTGAAGTTAGGGTTTGATTCAAGATTTTGAAAGTTGTTTGTGATCAAGTTCACTTTGACACATGAGGTCTTTAGATTAGTGGCTTAGGGTTAATGGAGTAAAATAGTGAAGGACGCAAGAGATAAAGGAGGCAAAGGTAAAACAACTAAGGACTAGAGGGAGAAGCTTTGAGGTGTTGCTAAGGCAAGGCCTCAAAGTCAAAACCCTAGGGGAGAGAGGCTCACCTTAGTGTAGGAGAACTAGGCCTTGGTGCTCTCTCCTCCTTCCTTAACTCAATGGCAATCACGACTAGCTAAAGATGAAGCATAAAACCAAGACAAGAAGGTTTGATGAAGCAAAGTGTTGCTACAGCAAGGCTCTACCAGCAAACCCTAGAAAAATCGGCCCAAAGTGTAGAAAACCTAGGCTTTAGGGTGTCTCCCTCTTCTTAGCTTATAAAAGGTACGGCTAGAAAAAATGAAGAGAGAATGAGAGTGTAGCAATGGCTAGGCTCTCTCCTTCTTCAATAAATGGCTGGAAATTCTCTCAATGGGGACATGAGACAAGGACCAACTTGTGTACTTGTCACCTAGGGTTTTGTTCAGCAAAATTATAAACATATGCAAGAAATAAAACTGCAACCATTCATTCAAGAAGTTTTGTAGAAAAAATACTTAAATATCACCAAGAAAAAGCATTGCAAACCCTAGTTGTAAAACCTTCCATTAAGAGAAATGCCAAATTATGCCAAGAAAATCCTCCTTCAACAAGTGCGCATCACTAAATCAACCAATAACCCAAGAGAGGGCGCAAATTTCAGACCTCACTAATGAGTGAGTGAGTTGTGATGAAAAAATGAAGGTGAAATTCCTTCATTTATACAGTATCATGACCTAAATTTACATTTTAGGTCATGTAAAAGGTCGACAAGGACAAAATACTAAATCATACTGTTTTTACATTAAATTGTCAAATTAAAACCCTAATCAAGTTGAAAAGAGATAACAAGCCCCTCTAAGGGAGACGTTAGCCCCTTCTAGGGAAAATGGAGCATCTTGGAGCAAAACGTTAGCCCTCCTTGGGCTTCTCCAACCTGCCATATGTGCCAATACTGCCCAGTCTGCCTCCTAAGACGTCCATAATGCTGGATGATGTCATGGTCATGATGGGTGACGTCCTAGGCCTTCCAAGGCCAACGTTCCACTGGAAAAGGGCCAATCCCCCTAGGTCAAGCTCTGTTGGGGTGCCTCTGGTGGAACACCCTCTTCTTCTCCGGTGCAAAGCCCCTAATCCATATTTGTCCTGTCTCTGCCCCTTGATAGGGTCTCAACATCCATTTGATGGGCTCTTCAGCCCCATGGAGGTCCAAACTGATCATCTCCCCATGTGTATCGGTCCAAATGGTACCTGTCCGTCGGGCATGGTCCTGCACATCAAAAGCTATGCCCTCCATGGACTCATCAGTCACATGGATCAGAGCAATGCCAATCACATCTCATCATCAATATTATTAAACATGTGCATAAAATCCCTAATACATCAGTTAACAGCTCAAAGACATTACACAAGCCTACAATACAAGTCTAGACAAAAGGACAAGGCATCCTATTGGGCTAGTGTTCACTTGAAAAGGAAAGTTCCCGGAGGAGACCTCATCCAAGCCATGTAAGTGGGTGATGTGGTCAGGGGATGTCCAAGCATCTGGGTGCAATGAGGGCCAAGGATGCAAGAAATGTTACCTGTGGGTGCCTTTGTTAGAAGGCGAGCTGTACTTGTTCTAGATGCATTCTTTCCAAGCCCATTCTTTCCTTTTATTCTTTTATCTTTTATTGCTTTTCCTTTTTTTTTTTTGTTCAAGAGCTAATCAGGGGACACTGCCGTGGCGTGGTGACCAGTGGTGACAGCGTTACCCACAAGTACCTTCACAGAAATGGGAAGGTTGGCTCGTGATGAGACCCCCTTTCCCTTGGCCATGCAACCAAGAGTCACTTCCCTGGCGTGGTAACCAGATGGTGGCAATTTCATACTGCTAGGTACCCATGGACCTAATAGGCTGGCTCGTGATGAGACCCCCTATCCTCTGGTTAGGTCTTGTTTTATTACCTTTTCGGGTCCCTCTTGTTTCTTGCTGAGAAGCCTTTTATTGCTTTCTCGGGGATCCCTGGGCGAAGCATCTAGAGGTTTTATTCTTAGGCTTTTATCTTTTACCAGCTTGCTTTTACCTTCTACGCCTTTAGCCCCTTCTTCCCACGAGATAAGGTGCAATCCTGAAAATAGGTCAACCCAGTGCCAGGACAAGTGGAATGGGATAAATGAGCGGGAAAAAAGATGAAATAGTGGTGCTATGATGGGAGCGGACGATGGCTTTTCAGAAATTCCCCCAAGTGGCAAACCAAAACCTACAGACACAGGCTTCCTAGGGCACCCTGTCAATCCCCCCCCCAAACATGGTCAAGTGGGCAAGTGTAAGATCCAAGCAGTTGTTAGAAATAAAAGGAATCAGATGCACACATTCAATGGTTTGATGATCAAAGTGACACATACCATGATACCTGGACTAATTACCTCATGGAGCAAGAACCTTCTCTGACACAGGACCAAGCTGATTGTGATGGATGCTATTGCTGCTGACAAGATAAAGATGCTGGAAGAAAGAAAAGGTGGGCCCTCCAGGGCCATGCTAAATTCAATCCTGTTCTCGGTACTCCGTGTCTAGGACCTGTGGGCCTCGAGACGTGATCTCCTAGTTATCCAAGAAGTAGATCCAAGTCCTGCGAGAGAAACCATCAATAAAGGAAACATGATACATACGAATTATGTTAGTAGAAAGGAAAGATACCAACGAGAAATCCTTCTCGAACTTGGTAGTAAACTCGTTCATTTGAATTTCTGCAGAGGTTGCTACCTACTTCTATTGTTTCTTCCCTTTACCCTTCTTCTTATCTGGACATTATGATGCATAATGACCATACTTATGATAACTGAAACACTTGATTTTACTCAAGTCCTTCTTGCCTAGCTATGAGGTTGACTCCTCACTCTTTCCCTTACCCTTGTTGGGTCCTGTTGACCGCTGGTTTAGCACAGAGGTCAACTCATTTCATGAAGATTATCTATGTCGAAGACAGCAGGGTTCTACTGGGTGTTTTTGAACACCAACACTTAAAATTTTGTAAACGGGATCTCCGCACCCCTGCGAGGGTATATAATGTAATAAAGTCTGCATGGATCATAGTTAGGTCAGGTACCTTGGATGTTGACATCAGGGGAGTTCCTTTCATCGAGGGTTTTTTAATCTCAGGGGGTTAATGTGGCCTAACTAGTCAGGTTAATTTCTCGGAGTTTTTCCCTCCCAGGCTGCCTCCAAAGTGGTGGAAGGCGCTCTGATGATCTCGTTCACTGAGTAACCTTATAGGATTATTGTAAATGACCATGCCAGGCAGTGTTTGAAGTTTCACGGAATTCCGTCGAGTCTAAGTTAGTTTTTTTTAATTAATTAAATTATTTAAAATTTAATTAATTAATTAATTTTTGAGCTTAATATTGTAAAAACTTCGTCTTTGGGAGAAAGATAGGGGTATTTGTGCTCAAAATGAATGG
>ML778991.1:1533341-1548923 GCA_009831015.1 Picea engelmannii
CCCTAGGAGTAAGCCTAGACGGAAGAAGTTCCTGTCAAGGTGATAGTGTGGGCAGGGACTTAGACATTGTGTCTCCGAGGGCACACTAAGTGAGCCGGACTTAGCTCACGTTTGCAAGTGTGCATTAGGGCGACAACAGGTCCTTTACCTCTTCCCTTATTTGATTCACCAAATAGATCTAGGTTATCTTCACCATCCTTCTTGCCGGTGTTTGAATCCATCTGTGTCTCCCCTTGAATACAGTCATCCCAAAGCCTCTCAAAGTTAGGAAGGTTTTCTCGAGCACATATACCTTTGACTAATGGTTCCCATGAAGTTGGTAATCCATTTATTTCCACGTTCACTAGCTCTGTATCTTCAACCGTTTCCCCAACTGCTACAAGTTTATCACAATCTATGTGATCTTCTTAAGGTAACTGGTGACTATGCATGATCTGGTCATCACTATGGATCAGGGTTTGTTTCATAATATCATCTTTCTGTTTATGTTTTGACTTTGGTAGAGACTAACCAAGGCATCGAACATCTCCTTTGTTGTATTCTTCTTAGATACATGAGGGATCATATGATCCTTTATGGTATCCAAGATCATTCGCTTGGCCTTCACTACCCTCTTTTTGTGAGCTACCAACTCCCGCGGATCTGTAGGCGGAGTAGCAACGTTCTTGACAATATCCCATAGATCATTCTCTTCCAGTAAGAGTGTAACCCTCACCTTCCATGATAAGAAATTTGAGGCGCCATCCAATCTGTCCTCAAACCCAAGGCTATTTGATGCCATTTTTGAGATCTAATGCATAGACTCCCAAATCTGAAAATTAGTTTTGAAACCCACTCATTGCTGGTTCTTCTTTCCTACAGTTAATTTACCATTGCAAAGAATAGAGAATATCAATAAGAGAAACATGCTCAGATACCGTGTGAAAATTCCCAAGCCCTTGGTGACCAAAGTCCTTGTGATCTCAATCAAACAAATAGATTGCTGAATTTTATTTTTGCACAAATAAATTTCAGACCATAGCATTAATCACACACTAGCCAGAAATCAAATAGTGGAAGCATAAAATCAATTACACACATACACAGGTTATTATTCCTTCAAATCTAGCTTTTCATTCCTTTGAAAAATTTACAAGGAAACCTCCACAAACTGTCCAAACAACAACACTGCACGGATACCAAAAAATCACTTTGACCTGAGCGGAACAACCTGTTGAGGAAGTACGACTGCAAGGCTTGTCCATATAGATTGTACGGATGACGATACTACTATGTTAGTATGACTATATGGACTTCTGTAATGATGTATGGAACTGTTCTGTACGATTGTACGAATTGCTACACAGGACTGTGTGCTGCTCGAAACTGGCTACCTGCACTTTCTCCCTCTTTGTTGCTTAATTGCTTAAGTGTTCTCTTGTGTGTTTGAACTCTCTATCTTGACCTGTATTTATAGTTTTAGCTGAAACCAAAACCCTAATCTATTTTTGAGATTACTCCTACCCTAAGTCACTCAACTGCTAAAAATAAGACTTTCACTTTTTAACTAAAGGGAATTACAAAATGTAAATACTTTTTTAAAAATAAAATTACTTTTCGAAAATATCTCAAACAATTTTCTGTCCAAGATATAATTCTTAACAAGATGTGTCATAATCAGTCCAAAACAAATTTTCAGATTATGCAAGAATAAAAGAAAGCCCTTAAACAAGATGCAAACCATGAAATTACAACCAACATTATGTGCAGCCAATAAATAAAAAGCCACTAACAGCTCCTCTGGTTCTCCGAACAATAGAAATGACAACAACAAGATCCTTCAATAATTCAAGATTACATCAAGGATTAGGGAGGGTTTGACGACCTTGACCCTAATCTCTTCTTTTTGGACAAAACTATCCTTCTACAAAGATATTATTTCAACAAACTTATGTAAATTCTGGAAAAACCCCTAAAAATCCATGAAAAAATTAAGAGATGAAGGAAACCTCAACTTGAACCGATGCCCTTCTTCCAATCCTCCTAAAAAGATATTCAACTAAGTGCTTGGTTGGGAACTCCCTCTCTTGCAACCATGCCTCTCGTAAATGTTGGAATTCTCCTCTATTTATACTTTTCAAACTAAACCCTACTCAATAAAGTAATAATAAATAAGATCTAGAAGCCTTAGAAATAAGATATTGCTCTTGGAATAGCTCTTAGGTTTCATTTATCCCAAATTTAACAAGTGTCACCTTCTCCTTGAGGTTGCTCCTTGAAAATATGTGAACAACATGCCACGAACAATTATAATGCCCCACAAACTTTTTTAATGATTTAGATGCCTTCTTGAAGAGGATGTCCCTTTTTTAGAGGATAGATTCATGAAAGCAACCTTCCTTTCACCCTTGGAGTGCACATCGTTTTGAGAATACAAATATTGCTATTGCCCCATGACATCATTCTAAGCAAGGATATTCTTCCTTTGATCTCTTTCATGCTTTGAGCCTCTTGCAAGGTAGGTGTTTGCTCCTTTGGCCTCGTTTGATCCTTACCTTGACATAAGTCATACCTTGGACGTCTCTTGTGGTAGGGAATTCATCTTCTAAGGTTCCCTTCCTGCTCACATGCTCGATCAATGTGGTCCTAGATCTTGAGTTCAACCTATGAATAAGTCTCTCCATCAATAATGCAACAAAGGATAAACAATCCATGTAACACTACCTCATATGTGTGTCAAGTGTGCCCAAGTGAAACTTCATGGTGAAATATTCCCTTGGAATAGCCTCCGTCAAGCCACCGTAGTCTACACCTTTGTTCTTGAACCAAATGATGAATGGTGCTCAACAAGATAGAAAGAGGTGCACTATCTCCAAATTGTTAGTTGTAACCTCAACAACGTGTGACTGTACACTACCAGTTGTTCTGGCCAGCTATACCAGTCGTTAGGATTTGTTTCTTACTTCTTCATTTGGTGGTTTTGTTTTCTCTTTATATATTTAGCCTATCATCTAATACAATTGCGCTCTGCATATTCTCGTTCCCGATCTGTCTACTTTTTTTCTTGTTTTCTCTTGGTATCAGAGCGCGGGTGGTAAGACTCTTTCTAGAGCTTGGAGAGAAGTCCTCTCAAAAGAGTTCTGGAGACATCACAATGCGTGGAGGAAACCCTGCAGAAGGAGATTCATAAGACGAAGCGTTTAAGAATTTGTGAAATCCCTTCTTCAGGAGGAAAATGCAGAAGTAGCAGAGGAGAAGCTACAACAACCGTTAGATCGTCCGCGGGAACAGATCTAGGCCATTAGATCAAACCCATATAGGACGAGGAGCACGCAGAGGAGCCGAACAGATATCGGTCATTAGATCTGGGTACAAGCAACAATAGTCGTCAAATCAAGGAAAGGGGTAAATCTAAAATCAATTAAGTCATGATCGTCAGATCTCAGTGAAGGCAGATGGACGACGGAGAGCCATTGCGAAGATCGGGAGGAAAATTAAAGTGTGTGCAGGTTCATACTCCACAATCCAACATGATCGTTGATCTCGATAGATCAACAGATCAACAGTGGACACCGACCTTGCAATAGACGAGCATCTTTGCATTGCAGAGATTGGGAAGAAAATTAAAGCGCGAGCAAGTTTAAGCTCCGGAATCATTTGTAGTCGTTGATTTTCATGGTCCATTTAAACACGACCGTTGATCTTATGAGGTGAGATTAATGCCCAAAGGATTAAGTCAAGGTCATAACTCCCAGTTGCATGTAGAGAAAATAGAGGTCTTTCGGACTTCGCGTATTCGGCGAAGTTTGTGCAAGAGTTGCAAAGCAGTCAAAATCTCTCTAAGTTAGGAAGCCCGGAAGGAATCTTGTCCATCGACAGGCAGAGAAAACACATGTCAGAAGATCCCTGTGTTCGAAGATCTCGTACTTTGGAGGAATTAGAGCACAGGTGCTAAGGGTTACCAGTCACTTGAAGCTTCGAAAAGCGGAGCGCATCCAGGCCGTCGGTGTAAAGGCCACATGGCAACAGATTGGAAGAGGTCCCAAGGTCTGGAGCACCAACACTCCGAAAGAACTAAGGTGTGCTGAGTCGAGAGCTATCGAAGCTTCGAAGAGTCGGAGTAAATCCAGGTCGTTGATCATATTGGACACGTGGAAACAATTTGGAAGTTCGACAGTCTCATACTCCGGGAGAACTGTGAAGAGTGACATGAAGAGCCCCGAAGGCTGAAGCCAGGAGTAGATCCTCACCACTTGTTCCAGAATACATGTGGACCACTGGGAGAAAGCCTTTGTCACTTCGGAGATTTGACACTACGGAGATTTGCACGTGTTAGCAGACGGGAACTCCCGAAGGTCGGAGTTCCAGAAAGGATCTTGGCCGTTGGTTTGTTGAGGTCTGAAGGTCGTTGGATCTGTACCTCTCCAGATTGTTCGCCACTTCATCACTTCGCATGAATTGTGAATTAGAGCAGTGGAAGGCTCCGAAGCCCAGAGTCCCAGAGTAATTGTGAGCCGTTGAACTCAGATCAACGAGGATTGTTGATCTTTGCTTGTGTTCGGGACTTCGCCCGTTCGGCTATTCAAAGGAACTGAGGTGTTAACGTATTGAAACGCTTGGAGTGCATGGTTTTCAACCCTTGGTCATATGAGGACTTAACATTAAAATTTATTTTCATGAAAAAGAAATAAGCATAGGCTCTAGAGTAAATTCAGATGGCTCGTTTTTTCCATTAAAAGGCTACAATCGATAAAGAACCTATCTCGGAGTTCTGATCGGATTCGTGACTCTGTAAGATCTTGTGCTCGAATAGTCTGATCCAACAAGATCGGATAGTTAGAGCCCGAATTTGATTTATAAAAGGTAAAGAAGTGGCCTAGCCCATGTTTTTCGGCCTGAAATCACGTAGAGAATTTTGCAGGCCTGGTTTTATGCGTGGGAAACAGGAAGATGACATGTTTGTTTGCATCTAGCGGTATTAGTGGTAATTTTTTTTATCCCTGTTTTCTTTCTGAATTTATTTTTTCAAAAATGGCCACTAACAATTTAGGACCAACACAAGGGCCAATTCTTCTTGGGAAGAACTATGAATTTTGGTCTCTCAGAATGAGATCCTTCTTACAAGCACAGGAGTGCTGGGATCCAGTGGATCGTGGCTACGTGGAACCAGACCCAACAGATCTAGCTGCCATGAGCAATCAACAGAGAAATGCTTAGGCAGAATAGAGGAAAAGAGAGATAAGGCCAAGCTCTGGATTCAGAACTCAGGGGATGACTCGATTTTCTCAAAAATCACAGGTGATGTTACCTCAAAACATGCCTGGGACATCCTAAGTACAACCTACACGAGAAATGACAAGGTCAAAACAATCAAGCTGCAGACCTTGAGGACACATTTTGAGACCTTAAAAATGACAGAGTCTGAAAATGTTGATCAATTTATGACCAGAGTCGTGGGAATTGTAAACCAGATCAGGTTGACTGGTGAAGCCATCCCTGATCAAAGGATTGTTGAGAAAGTCCTTAGAAGCCTTCAAAAGAAATTTGAGATGGTTGTTACAACCATCCTTGAATCCAAGGATCTATTAGATTTTTCAACAGATGAACTCATGGGTTCTCTGTTGTCACATGAAACTCGACTACATCTAGAAGATGAGTCAATAGCTAATGCCTTCAAGACTCAATTCTCCTTCAGTAGAGGGAGAGGCAGAAGCAGAGGTCACAAAGGAAGAGGGAGAATTCCAAGAACCCATCACTTAGGTGAAGGTCACACACATCAAAATCAACATTAGAATTTCCAGCCTCAAAGAGGCAGAGGGAGGAGATCCAATGACAAATAAAATAAAATGAAATAAAATAAAAATATATACAAACAATATGTACAAAATAAACTAAGATAAAATTAAATTGAATTAAATTACAAGTTAGAAAATTAAGCCCAAATTACACAAGTTAGGGTTCCATGCCCCCCGTAGGGTTCCACCGGTCAAGGTTCAACACCTGGGCGAAAAAATTTAGAAAAATATGTATTAGGTAGGATTTAAAAAATTGGACGTCATGGGAGAAGCAAGGACATATAGCGATGACTGATGTGGTGGACAAGTTGCGACGAAGGGAAAGTGATGGAGGTGAAGCATACAATACTTCGCGTGACAATTTAACATCACAAGTACAAAATAAAATGAAATAAAATAAAAATATATACAAACAACATTAGAATTTCCAGCCTCAAAGAGGCAGAGGGAGGAGATCCAATGACAAATAAAGCATACATGTAATGTTCCCAAGCCAGTATGCCAGGAACATTGCGTTTTTCATTGATTTTTATGTGTTTTCTGGTTGTGGCATTTCGTCAAACACTTTGCAGACTTAAGTCTCATGAGTTGTGCTAGGGTTTAATATGAAGGTTTAATGTGTGTTTGCAGCCAATAATTAAAGACGATATAGCAATGGAATGTACTCAACGAGATGCAAGATCAACAACACAAGAAATAGCCATAAATACCTCAAATCTGATTTATTAATAATAGATCTCTGACCTCATACAAAAATGGTGCAGATCTGGAATACATATAAGTGAATAGAGTTTTGGGCTGATAAAACCTGCAAGACACAAGATAGAAGAAGATCCAGGCTTCCAAAAGCCTCTACAAGCTGAACACCAAGTAACACTGAAGACCAATGGATATCCTTCGTTGTAGGTGATGCCCTCTCTGGCACAATGTGCATTTCCTAATTGTAATGGCCCAAGGAAGGTACGACCTATTCTTTGATGGCCCCAAACCTCTGCAAAACTCTAGGAGAAGATAGATCAAGTGATAGAAAGAAGGTATGAGCAATCTCAGAGCAGTAGCTCATTCAGAAGACCCCCAAACCATAATATATCCAATAACAGATAAGCCCTCCTAGATGAACCAAGCCAATAATTCGGCCTCCAAGAATATAGCTGCCAAATCCCCTGAGGAAGATGCCAAACTGTAGATTGGGCCTGTTATCGCATTGTTTGTAGCTTAGGTCAAAGGCTAAAGGATAGAGGCCAAACTGGCATAACAGGAACCTTCCCCACCCAATGTCACCTCAATGGGGAGGTTCTTTCTATTTAGGGAGGTTAAACCAGGGGAGACGTCCCCGGTAACCTGGGGTTTTGAAGAGGCAAAGATATAAATGTCAGGTTTTAAGTTCCTCCTCACAGGTTACCACCAAGATCAGACAGTTCGGCAATAAAGAAGTGTATGCCCAAAGAGAACCCCTGCCCGGAACAAGACAACAATAAAGAATATATGCAGGCTATAATTCAGTGGGTTAACACTTCATATGACTATTTGATATTAATAAATAAGCACTGTAAAACAATAGATATTAATGAGGTCAACATTTTGTCAATTAGCTATGGAAAAAACATCAATTCATCAATAACTATTGAGATGATAAAGCTAATAATGTATCCTACCAACACTTTACTCAATAAATGCTTTAAATCATCACCCAATTGCTTATAATAAAAAATTGCTACGTCAAGATGGATTATTCTAGTGTGACGTCAGCCTAGTTAGGGTTTCCAAATTTAAAGTTTTGAGAGTTGTGTTGAGCACTTTCCCTTCAACGTTGTGTGTCTAAGATCAGTGCCTAGGGGTAGATGGAGTCAAACAAGAAGAGGGCACAAGGTTTTGAAGGGATAAAACTAAGGACAAGAGGGAAGGGTTTTAGAGTGCTGCAATGGTAGGGCCCTAGAATCAAAACCCTAGGGGAAAGAGGCTCACTCCGGTGTTGCTTAAGAAAGGCCTCGTGCTCTTTCCTCCTTCCTTAGGTCAACTTGGCAAAACGGCTAGCATTAATGATAAATCTAATTACAGGATGAGGTGAGAGAAAGTGTTGCAAAAGCAAGGCTTTCAAACCCTAGAAGATGGCGGCCCTAGGTGTAGATAACATAGGCCTAGGACGTCACCCCCTTTTCAACCTTTAAAATCAAAGCTAGCTTAAGGGAAGAAGCAAGAAGGGTGTAGCAAAGGCTAGGCTCTTTCTCTCTTCTTCAGTGGCTGAAAAATTTCTTTCTAAGGGGACATGAAACAAGGACTTACTTGTGTGCTTGTTACCTAGGGTTTTAAAATCAGCAATTTTATAAGTAAATGCAAGAATATAAACCTACAACTATTCAATTAATAAGTTTTGCAAGAAAAACACTTACATATCATGGAGAAAAGCATGTGCAAACCCTAGTTGTAAACCTTCCTTCAAGAGAAATGCCAATATATGCCAAGAAATCCTTCCATCAACAAGTGCGCCTCACTTAGAAGACAAAATTACCCTAGTAGGGTGCAAAAATCAGACCTCACAAGTGTGAGTTGTTGTGTTATGTTCAAATGAGGGAAAAACATCCTCAATATATAGTGTATCATGACCTCCAATTAATTTTAGGTCATTAAAAATAGCCGACAAGGCTACAAATCAAAAATCATACTGTTTTACATTAAACTGTTAAAATAAAACCCTAAATGAGCATAAGCAGGACGTCAAGCCCTCTTGAGGGAGATGTTGGCCCTTTTTAGGGAAAAATGCAGCACAAGATGACAAACGTTGGCCCTCTTTGGGCCTCCAAACTCTGCCACACGTGCCAAGCTGCCCTGCCAAACTGCCATGCACTAGAGGTGACGTCAAGGGCTCCTAGATGACGTCTTGGGCCATCAAAGGGACACGTTCCACTTGTAGTTGGTCAACCCCCCTCGGCTGGGCTCAGCCAAAGCGTCCTGGATGAAACATCCTTCTTCTTCTCATGTGCAAAGGCTCGACCAATCACTGTCCTGTGTCTGCCCCTGATGGGGTCTCAACAACCATTTGATGGGCTCTTCAGCCCCATGGAGGTCCGAACTAATCATCTCCCCATGTGTACCGGTCCACTTGGTACCTGTCCTTCGGGCATGGTCCTGCACATCAAAAACTTCTCCCTCCATGGGCTCATTAGTCAGAGGGATCATAGCAATGTTAATCATGTTTCATCATTAAGGTTATCAAACATATGCATAAAAACCCTGATATATCATGCAATAGCTCAAAAATATTACAAAGGCCTACAATACAAAGCTGAAGAAAAGGACAAAACACCCTATTGGGCTAGCATCCATAAGAAAAGGAAAGTCTCCAAGGGCTATCATCCAAACCATGTAAATCAAGGTGATGTGGTCAAGGGATGTCTAGGATTAGGGTAGAGTGAAAGCTAGGGCTTCATGGTCTTACCTGTGGGTGCCTTTGTAGAAGGCGAGTTGTACCTGTCATGGATGCAATTTCTTTCCAAGCCCTTTTTCCTTTTATTCTTATCTTTATTTTGTTCTTTTCATTCTTTTTATCCAAGGGCTAATCGGAGGACACTGCCTTGACGTGGTGACCAGAGCTGACAGTGTTACCCACAAGTACCTTCACATAAATGATAAGGCTGGCTCATGATGAGACCCCTCTCCCTTGGCCATGCAGCCAAAGGTCACTGCCCTGGCGTGGTAACCAAATGATGGCAATGTCATACTGCTAAGTACCCATGAACATAATAGGCTGGCTCGTGATGAGACCCCCTATCCTCATAAATAGGTCTTATTTGTTTATTTTTCTTGGGTCCCTCTTGTTTCTTGCTGAGAGGCCTTTTATTGCCTTTTCGAGGATCGCTGGGCAAAGCATCTCTAGGTTTTATTCTTATTGGCTTTTATCTTTTACTAGCTGCTTTTACCTTCTGGGCCTTTAGCCCCTTCTTCCCACGAGATAATGGTGCAACCCCACAGATAGATCATCCTAATGTCTAGACTAGGGAAATGGGGCAGATGAGTGGGAGATAAGATGAAAAGTGATAATATGATGGGAGCGGACGATGGCTCTTCAAAAATCCCCCCGGTGGCAAACCAAAACCTATGGGTACAGGCTTGCTAGGGCACCCTGTCAATCCCCCCAACCATGGTCAAGCGGGTCAATGTAATATCCAAGTAGTTGTCAGAAACAAAAGGAGTAAGATGCATATATCTAAAGGTTATAATGATAAAAAATGACACATACCATGATACCTGGACCAATTACCTCATGAAGCAAGAGCCTTCTCCGATACAGGACCAGACCGATGGTGATGGATGCTGCTGCTGCTGACAAGACAAGTCTGATGAAAGAGAAGAAAGATGGGCCCTCCAGGGCCATGCTCAGGTCAATCCTACTCTCGGTACTCCATGTCTAGGACCTGTGGGCCTCGAGACATGATCTCCTAGTTATCCCTAGAAATCGGGGATAACAGGGCCAAGAGAAACCCCTTGGCAAAGTCTCAGGCTGAAAGACGAAAAACTGACCCACCAAAAGACCGAATCCTCAATCTGCAATGCGCCCTCCTCTTCTCCAGCTCGTGCCAAGCTCCAATAAATAATCTGATAGAGAAAAACCCTCCAGAAGAGACTAATGAAGGCGCCCTAGGCCATACCAAGAATACCCAGAAGCTCCTTTTCCCAGAATCCTCCTCCTCTTCCCAGATCGAGCTACTCCTCTGAAGATGGTGCACCTTCCTGCTGGAAACCCCCTGTAGCTGTGCACCCGTTCCCTTTTGTACCTGTAGCTGATGTAGAATCTACCTCTGACTGAATAGATCTGATGTAGAATGGTGAGGGAGGAATCTTTCACCTCCGTGACCAAGCTTGGACTAGGTTGGGTGGGATCTTTCACCACCGAGTTGATCTCTAGGGTTTGTTAAGTCAAAACCCTCAAAACCTCCAAGTGCATTCACTAGCAAGAAGCCAGATATCAAACTGATAAACAACACAATGAGAGAATAGAGGCCCCTATCTCTCTTTTATCCTCCCTGCTCACCTTGTCTCTCTAAGTGACTTTTACTTTTTTTGATTATTAATTAATTAATTAAATCACTTTAATTAATTAATTAACCATTTTACCTCTAAAAAGTGGTTTATCCCTCCTTGTGGCTTCTCTGGCCACTGAAAGTCACTTCTCATCATCCTATCCTGTAGTGCTATTCCTCCCAATTCCGATGAGCTATTACATTAAGAGGTTCCTCCAAGTACTATATGCCCAATATGACCTCCTTAGTGAATTTAATTAACATATAGCCCAAAATAACTCAAAATTACGGAAATCGTCGAGATGCAATGGAACCAAAGCCAAGCTGCGCAGAATGGATCGTGATGATGAAATAAGATGAGCGATGCAATTCGGGCCCAATAAAACCCCTCAATAGCTCTTGTACTCGCTATCACCCCCGTCTGACTACTCTGGTTAGCATAACACTCTGTAATATAATGATTTCCAAAAGTGGGGACATTACAGTACAACAAAAATTATACTTACCTGATCAAGAGTGGTTTCAGCAGAAGCCAAAATGAGCCAACTCTATACACCAAAACAAATCAACAAGGTAAAATCCTGATTCTCTGTCTATATGCTGATGACATGATAGATATTGGAAATCTTGAGTTAACCAGTTTTAAACATGCCATGAAATTTGAGTTTGAGATGACAGATCTTGGCATAATGAAATATTTTTTGGGGATTGAGGTTGACCAATCAACCAAAGGGATTTTTTTCTGTCAGCAAAAGTATGCAATAGACATCATCCAAAGGTTTCACATGGAAGGATGCAATCCAAAAGAAACCCCTATACCCCTAGGCACAAAATTGAGCAAGCAAGATGAAGGCCCTACAGTGGATTCTACTTTGTACAAAATTTTAGTAGGCGGCCTGTTGTATCTTACAACTACTAGGCCAGATATTATGCATGCAGCCGGCTTTGTTTCCAGGTTCATGGAATCTCCCAAAGATTCTCACTGGAAAATGGCCAAAAGGATTGTGAGATTCGTTGATGGCACTCTCAATTTTGGTTTATGGTACACTCGGTCTGAAGATAATCATCTTTCTGGTTACACTGACAGTGATTTTGCAGGCAACCTAGATGATCGAAAAAGCACCTCAGGGTATGCTTTTCACTTGGGCATGAATCTGATTTCTTGGGCATCAAAGAAGCAACCCATTGTCTCAATATCTTCTGCAGAGGCACAGTATGTCATTGCTACCTCAGCTTCCTGTCAAGCTGTGTGGCTGCGAAGACTATTGAATGACATGTCACATACAGAAAATGAGCCAACTCCTATCTTCCGGGACAATACTTCAGCAATTGCTTTATCAAAAAACCATGTTTTTCATATGAAAAGCAAGCACATTGACACTCGCTATCACTTCATATGCGAACTAGTCAATAATGGTGAAATCGCACTTCAATTTTGTTGCTCACGAGACCAACTTGCAGACATATTTATAAAGCCATTGGGAAAAACCATTTTTGATTTTCAGAGACAACACTTGGGCATTATTAGTGTTGATGTTTGTAATTGTTTAGTTTAAGAGGGAGTGTTAGTTGTAACCTCAACAGCGTGTGACTGTACACTGCCAGCTGTTTTGGCCAGCTGTACCAGTCGTTAGGATTTGTTTCTTACTTCTTGATTTGGTGGTTTTGTTTTCTCTTTATATCTTTAGCCTATTATCTAATACAATTGCACTCTGCATATTCTCGTTCCTGATCTGTCTACTATGTTTCTTGTTTCTTGCACAGTTTCTTGTTTTCTCACAAATCTCTCCCATCTTGTAACTATCATTGAACTCCAAGGATCTCCTTCTATTATTTGTGAGAGAAGAAAACTCGTGAAAATGGTAAATGAACCATGCATTTTCAGGGGGATATCAATACCCTAATCTCTGATGATTTTTGAAGTATATTCAACCTCGCGTAGTGGTTTTTCCTGCCTTTCCTCTCTCTTTTGACATTAGTTTAATTTAGATTATTGGGCTCTCCTATTCGCATGGGTACCACTCCACTCTCACTCAGGACCTTCATCAAACCTCATTATGTAGGACCAACCAACAATGTTGCCTTTGAATACTTGGTTTAATATGCATGCCATATGCATTAATGAAATTAATCTCTAGTGAGTGTCCCTTGGCTTAGCCTTGGTCTCTTTGAGTGGGCTCACTCATTGGTGGGGTCCATGTTCGCTTTTATTATATGGCTATCAAACCCTTTCCTTTTTTTCTAATACTAAGATTCCTATTATCATGAATTGAGTGTCCAACATGTCACTCTTTAGCTAAATAGCCACAAGTGGGGGTTATCTATTTCGTCAAAGGCAGTCGGGACTTGCACCTAGTTCCAATTGTTTTTTTTGTATGCATTGGTGCACATCCACGAGGACAAGCGCAAGCACAGGCATGTCACTGACATAATTTGAACTTTGGTAGGTGCTATATTATCAACTCACTTTCACCAACCAAGCCAGTTGCTCTTGACCTTATTCTTTTTTCTTTGGGTTGGCCTTTTTGTTTATGCGTGTTTCGACTTTTGATTTATTTTAAATTTTGCAAAACCATGGAATCTGATTTCTCCCTTCCATGGGTTTTGTTCTATTCTTCCATGATTTTTTTTTTGTTTCCCATATAGAGTTGCGTTTGCTTGTTTCTCAAGGAACCTTTTTTTGACCCATAGAATAGTGAGTGCCTTTTTCTAGAAACTCTGGGATTTGTTTGTTGCCACATTTTTCTTGCCTTTTTTTATATAAACTAGACATGCTTCTCTATAGTTTAGGGTTCCTTTTCCCTTGATTCTTTAACTCCTTTTGGACACCCTTGATGCTTCACCTAGGATCATACACAACTTTTATTTGACGAGCCGCATCCATCCACTAATTCTCTCCTCTCTATGGCTACTATATCATGCTCCCATGACAAATTTCAAGACAGTTCATATTTTTGTTCTCTCCCTATGGTTTGAAACCACTTTGTCTATGTTGATGTTACGGTAGCTGTGGGAGGTATAAACCTGCACGTGTAACCTTTGACTAGAATGGAATATTCTAGAAGTAAGGGAAACCCTAAACAGATGTGTGAAAATCCTAGAAGACAAGTCATCCTAGCAGAATAAATAATATCAGAATATTATCTTCCAAAAAGGCAAGTCGGCTCCACAGGAAAAAGATAAACAAAAAATATAATTACCAGAAATTTAGGTCGGCCTAGCCAGAATAGTCACTGGACAAATTAATATAAATAGAGGACGTTTTAGCTCATTTGTACACCCAGTCAGAGCGCAAGTCTTGTGGAGAGTGGGAACAAGGGCGTATGGTCATCTCTTGGTCTTGGTCTCTCTCTAGCGCTATCGAGTGATACTTTTGGTGATTCTCTTGGTGATATTCTTGGTGATACTCTTGGTGATATCCTTGGTGATGTACTAGCTAAGTATGGCGCAAGTTTGAGAGAGTAGTGTAGCTGCAGTTGTGTATGGTACTTGTTCTGTGGATATGGAGACTCTCTCTTGTGCGCTAGCCTTGGAGAAGGAGCGCTCTAGTTGTCATTGCAGTTAGCAGCTAGGGTTTTTCTGTTGGTTCTAGTATGGCTTTCTGGAATAATTCTATCAAAGGTTAAAGGTGCTCGGGGGTGGCTACGTGCCTATGATTGGGTGACAATATTGTGATATTGTCTATGGTAAAATGAGCACATCAATTATTTTAATAGGTTATGGGCCCACACTATCTTCAAATAGTCTAACCACTGGAAGGTATATTGGGAAATTCATTGTCAAGCTCATTATAGCATTGGTTGCAATTGTGGTTGCAGTAAAGTTTTGCAGCAACAACAAACCGTAATCCATTTGTTCAGGCACCTACAATAAAGCTTTTGGCATATTTATTTGACATTCTAGTGCACCTTAGCCTAGCGCACCTCTTGGTACCCTCAGCTAGCAAAAATTTCAGGTTGGAATTTTTGGTCAAAGTCAAAGTCAAAGGTTGACTTCTGGTCAAATTGATTATGTGGTCAAAATTGAAATTTTAGAGTTTCTTGCTTGTTCTAATAATTGAACCTTTTGATTTAGTTTCTAACCTCTCCTTGTCAAGATGGTATCTAGTTTCAGATTAGAAGGCAAGATGGACGATGCTACAAAGATTTCAAAGGTATGCACTTGTATATGTCTTTCAAGTTATATCTTCTAGCAAAGCATGAGTGTGTTTGCAAGGAATGTACTAGAGACCTTGTCCAGACAGTAATATTGGATTCAGTGCATTCAAAGGAACAAGTGCACCCTCCATAGTAGTTGAGGCTTTAGGTTCCAGGTTTGATTAAATTGATAAGTTTCAAATTTGCACATACCAAGATTGATAGTTGCTACATTACAAATTGTGAAAGCAGTCTTTGAAAGGTTCTATTACTGCTAGATGTAATGAATACTTGATAGCATGTGAATACTATTGATACATATGCTTAGTGTACTTGTTTGCAAAATGAACTAACATCTCCTCTAGAGAGATATTTCTTGTTTTTCTCCTGGGCAGGTCATCTTGGTCATACTATGATGATCACCATAAAATTGTTATTCATTCTTGTTACCATAGATATGTTTTTATGAAAATGTTATTATACTGGAAATACTTTTATTGTTCTTGTCTCAGGTAGGTTATCTTACAATATTTCATGGAGGCTACCATGAGGATGTATTTTTTTGTTCCAAATAAGTTACTATGTAAGAATGTTGTATCAGACATGGAAAAACTACATAGATCTACACCAAGATAAGACTAAGAAGAGAAGACC
>ML778991.1:1566371-1587977 GCA_009831015.1 Picea engelmannii
GCCTTGGCCCCAAACAACACTTTTCAGCCATAGATTTATGTTTTATAGCTAGCCGTTTTTGCCAAAGAGTCTTAAGGAAAGAGGGAGGAGCATGAGGCCTAGCTTTAGCTACACCGGAATGAGCCTCCTCCCCTTAGGGTTTTCAATTGGTGGCCCTGCCATTACAGCACCATTAAGCCTAACTCTCCCGTCCTTAGGTTTAAATCTTTCCAAGCCTTTAGCCTCTCTCTTTGACTCCATTTACCCAAGGCACTAGTCTAAAATTGCAACGTTGAGTCTATGGTGTTAAAACAATCTTTCAAAACTCTCTTAAATTGAAACCCTAACTAACCCTAGCGACTTTACTAACCCTAACTAGCTAGTGACGTCATGCCTATTTGATCTCTTGTTTGGCTTGAAACGTTGTGGCTTTGTCATCTAGCAATTGGCATTGATTGTAGAGTATTTTCATTGGCTTAATTTGCAAAACGTCCACTTCATTGCCTCTCAAAACTAACCTAGACTAGGGCTGACGTCACCCTTTAGCAGGCTTGACGCAACAACAATATATATATGAGCACATTTATTGCGTTGTGACATAATAAGGATTGATTTTGTACATTGAATGCAAGTGTCTTTTTGTACTTATTGAAGAAGTAATATTATATGCCATTGTCTTTATTTACAATCATTGACTTCGTCAATAACTACATTAATCATTGCTCATATATATTGAAGATAGTCATTAGCATTTGAAGTACTAACCATTGCTTGCATGTTTTAGTTTTATTTGTCTTGTCTCGCAAACAGGTGCCCTTATCAGTGGAATACCTTCTTTTACTATCTCTTTGGCAGTAATTTGTGAAAGGAAACCCTCATCTTGATCCTTTAAACCTTAAGACCTTTCAGAACCCCAGATTACTAGGGACGTCTCCCTTGGGATTAGCCACTTTGAATAGAAAGAGCTCCCCATCGAGGTGACAGTGGGTGGGGAAGCTCCTGTTACGCCAGTTTGCCGTTTCCTTTCAAGCTACTTGACCTATCCTACAAACTGTGCGATAACATTTTGGCGTCGTTGCTGGGGAACACTGAGTCAAACTTCCTCAACGACAAACCTTTGGTAAGCCTTGCCTCAGAGATCTTTTCTTACAAGCTTACCTGGCGACTCCACTACAACTTTTCCCCCTGTTCTTTGGTAGTTTCAGGAAAACTATCTGGCGACTCCATTGATGATGAAGCCAACAATGACTTCACAATGGGATCTCGGGAGCTATAAACCTTTAGACATGAGCAAAATCCCAAGATACCCAAGACAAATGCCCCCGATATCCAAAAAAGGATGGCTCCCTAAATTCACTGGTGGCAATGGGGAAACAACAGACTTTCATATGAATGATTTTTATTCTTACTTTATGCTCCACCCTGTCGCTGATGAGGCTGAAGATGTAGTAATGAAACTTTTCTCTAACACTCTTCATGAAGATGCTAAGAAATGGTATGATAACCTTCCTAATGCTAGCATCACCTCTATGGACCAGTTTGAAGAAGTCTTTCTTGAAGAATGGGGCATCCAACCAGAGGACATCTCAGTATTACAAAAAAATTTTGAGGATATAAAACAAAATGAGAATGAAACCCTATTTGACTTTCAGAGTAGGTTTGAGGGCGCTCTACATCAGATTCCTGCAAGCCATCGTCCTGAACAGGAGTATGTTGTCCGTCTCTATACCCATGCGATCTTGGCTCACCTAGGTTTACCCCTCAGGAAAAGGGCCCCAAAATCGTTAAATGAAGCTTATGGCATGGCTAAAGAAATTGAACATAATATCTTCTCACCAGGGATGAAAGACCTCTTCACTACGGGTACTCTTACTATGGAAAGTGTGTATTCCCATGAAAATTTTATTGATGACTTCCAAGAAGAAAGGAAAGAGACCACCATTCAACATAGAATGATTGAAGACATGATTGAAGAAACAGAATCTGAGCAAAATGATGAAGTATCAATATGTGTGCCTCCCTCTAATAAAGCAATCCAAAAGCCCTTTTCTCCTGCACAACAAAAAGAAGATGAGGTTAGTTGTTTCTCTTCGAATGACACCTTGTTCCATTATTCAGAAAGTGAGGAAGAAATGGAAGACTTGGACGAAGTGGATGTTCCTTACTGTGCAATCAAAGAGAAAGAAGCAGTTCATGATGATGAAACAATAACACATGCTGAAAACACCAAAGCTGTCGAAGCCCCTGCACAGGAAGAAACAGTAAGTTACCCTCCTCTAGTTTTTGATGATGCTTTACCTTATGATGAAGAGGAGGATGAATTTTCAAATTTTTCAGATCCTGCATGTTATCACACTGATACTGACATAGCTGATTTCGACGAGTTCATACATGTTGGGAGACGTAGGTGGGATGCATTTAAGTATGATACAGATCCCATCTATGACATAAAGGGTCATCTTTAGACGTTGCCCTTGCGATTACCACAACAGATTACTTTTGACCAGTGGCAACAAGGAGATGAGATTTTTACCTGTACTTTTCAAAAAACTGAGGATGACCTAGTACCTAATGCTCCTGATAATTTTCGGTCTTACCTTGAGAGTTTTGACGAGTACCCTTCTGAGCATTTGAACTGTTGTCATGAAGATGATTACCAACCACCGCTGTGCTCAGATTTTAATATGAGTAAAGACATTGTTTGCCTGAAGAGGGTTTCTCATGATTTTTCACCCCAACCACCTATTGTTACTTTGCCATGCTTTTCCATTAAGGGTGTAGTTGGGAAATACCTTTTTCATGTTGAGTTTCCTTCTGGGCAAACCCCAGATTTCAAGGGTCGGTTGGGTAATGCTATTTCCAATTTGTTTTTCAACATTCCCTTGATAGTCTGCCAGTCGTCTACTAATTTTTTGTCGTTTCCTTCCTTGATTTTAGAGTGTGAGGATCTCCTAGGTATCCAGTTTACGGGCCCTTCGAGTCGGTCTTCTGAACCCTGTGTCTTTCATGACCCTTTCTCGAATAGGATTGAATACTTTTCTCAGAGATGGACTTGGCAGGACTTTGTCCCTCCCACCTGCCTCCATGAGTTGGGCTTTGAGATTCCTGATGATATGACATATATTCTAACTCATGACATTATTGTGCTTGATGTATCACTCTTTTGGTTTATGATGAAGCACAAAGGCAGGTACCAAGGGACATTACTAGATTGGCTTCATTGGTTGTTTGACTACACCAACATGCAACCAGCAGGTAAGTACAGGTAAGTGTTCTAATCTCTATTTGCATTCATGATTACTTTATATGCACATGCTATATTTTGCGGGGTGGCAATACCACCCCACCTTGTGTCGCTGAGGCTTTCTTGTCAAGTGTGAGCAGGTCACAGGTTTATGCCAGAGATTGCTGAGGTTCTCATGCACTCTACAACTAGCACATGTCCACAAGTTGGAGCCAGATGTTATCCCCGATATCTAGGGATAACTAGGAGATCATGTCTCGAGGCCCACATGGTGCCAGACATGGAGTACCGAGAGCAGGATTGACTTGAGCGTGGCCCTGGAGGGCCCATCTTTCTTCTTCTTCGTCAGATTTGTCCTATCAGCAGTAGCAATTTCCATCACCACTGGCCTGGACTTGCATCAGATAGGACTCTTGCTCCATGAGGTAATTGGTCCGAGGTATCATGGTATGTGTCATATTTGATCGTTATAACCTTCTTATATATGCATTAGGTTCCTTTCATTTCTGATGACTGCTTGGATCTTACACTAATCCACTTGACCATTGTTGGGGTGATTGATGGGGTAACTTAGCAAGTTGATATTCATGGGTTTTGGTTAGCCACCAAGGGGGATTTGCAGGGCCATCATCCGCTCCCACCATCTTTTATCATTTTACATCTTGTACCCCGCTCATCCATCCCACTCCCCTAGTCTGGCCATTAGGATGACCTTTGAGGGTTACACTTTGTCTTGTGGGAAGAAGGGGCTAAAGGCCTCGGGGGTAAAAGTAGCTGGTAAAAGATAAAAGCCATAGGAAAATAAAACCTTGAGATGCTTCGCCCAGGGGATCCCCGAGAAGGCAATAAAAAGGCTCTCGATAAGAAACTAAAGGGACCCTGAGAAAAATAATAAAAACAAGACCTAACCAAGAGGATGGGAGGTCTCATCACGAGCCGACCCATTATGTTCATAGGTATTTAGCAGTATGACATTGCCACTATCTAGTCACCAAGACAGGGCAGTGACCTTTGGTTGCATGGCCAAAGGAAAGGGGGTCTCATCACGAGCCAGCCTTATCATTTCTGCAAAGATACCAGTGGGTAACACTGTCAGCTCTGGCCACCAAGCCAAGGCAGTGTCCTCTGGTCAGACCTTGAAATAAAAAAGAAAGAAAGCAATGAATAAAAAGATAAAGGCAATAAAGGGCTTGGAAAAAATGCATCCATGACGGGTACAGCTCGCCTCCTACAAAGGCACCCACAGACAACACCTGCCCTTGGTCTTACTATGACTGGACATCCCTAAAACCATATCACTGCATAAAACATGGCTTGAATGATCTTCTAAGGAAACTTTCCATCTCTTGTGGGTATCATCCCAATAGGTTGTTCTGTCGGTTTCCTTAGCTTTGTATAGTAGATCTATGTAATATCTTTGAGCTCTTAGATGATATGTTAGGGATTTCATGCATATATTTGATAACTTTAATGATGAAATAAGCAACCTTTCTAACTAGATGATACTTGACGCAACAACCTTTCTAGCTAGCAAATAAGCAAGTAATGATGACGTCAAGAATTTATGGAGCTATTGTTGATTGAAAATACTGTTGGCTTGGTCATTATTATAGACATTGATGAATTGGTGATCTTACATAAGCTATTTAGTAAAACGTTGACCTCTTTTCATCCTATACATTGCTTATTAAATAAAATCATACTAACCTTGAGAAGTTGACGTCATCCCTAGGATATTGACGCAATAATCTATTGTATGTGAGCAACTAGTGATGTTTAATGCATTGATTTGATTCAAGGATTGATTATTTTCATTGGATGCTATATTGTTCTAGTGTTTATTGACAAGTAATTGCCATTGAACATTGACTTTGTCAATATTTACTGTTGTATTTGCTCATATACATTGAATTTGGATGGTCATTGATTTATGAAGTATTAACCATTATTGCATGTACTAGTTTCATTGTTCTCTTGTCTCGCAAGCAGGTGCCTTTTCTGTGGTTATTCTTTATTTGACTATCTTTTGGGCGGTAATCTGTGAAGGGGAAATTAGCCTTAATCCTTTGAGCCTTTTCCTTTCAAACCCTAGATTGTTAGGGACGTCTCCCTTGGGTCTAGCCTCCCTAAATAGAAAGGACCTCCCCATTGTGGTGACATTGGGTGGGGTAGGTCCCTGTTACGCCAGTTTGACCTTCCACTTTAGAGCCTTTGCTCCTAAAATACAAATTGCGCGATAACAATACCTTAGCCTCTTCAAAACCCCAGGTTACTGGGGACGTCTCCCTTGGGCTAACCTCCCTTAATAGAAAGAGCCTCCCCATTGTGGTGACATTGGGTGGAGTAGGTTCTTGTTTGGGTATTTGATCTTTTAAAGTGAGGCACAATTGTTGATGGAAGGATTCTCTTGGCATAGTTGGCATTTCTCTTGAAGGCTTACAACTAGGTTTTGCACATGCTTTTTCATCATGATATGTAAGTGTTTTCTTGCAAAACTTCTTAATTGAGTGGTTGTAGGTTTATATTCTTGCATTTACTATAAATTTGTTGATTTAAAAACCCTAGGTGACAAGCACACAAGTAGGTCCTTGTCTCATGTCCCCTTAGAGAGAAATATTCAGCCATTGAAGAAGGAAGGAAGAGCCTAGCCTTTGCTACACTCTCTTTGCTTTTTCCCTTGTGCTAGCTGTGATTTTGAAAGGTTAAAGGGGAGGTGACGTCCTAGGCCTAGGTTATCTACACTTAGGGCTGTCCATCTTCTAGGGTTTGGTGATAAAGCCTTGCCATTGCAACACTTTCCCTCACCTCATCCTCTTGTTTTAACCTATCTTTTATGCTAGCCATTTTGCCAAGTTTGACCTAAGGAAGGAGGAAAGAGCACGAGGCCTTGCTTAAGCAACACCGGAGTGAGCCTCTTTCCCCTAAGGTTTTGATTCTAGGCCCTTCCATTGCAGTACTCTAGAACCCTTCCCTCTTGTCCTTAGCCTTTATCCCTTCAAAATCTTGCGTCCTCTCCTTAATTGACTCCATTTACCCCTAGGCACTGATCTTAACTCCACAACGTTGAAGTGATAGTGCTCAAACAACCTCTCCAAACTTTTAAATTTGAAACCCTAACTAACTAGCTAACCCTAACTAGGCTGACGTCATCTTGGTTATTCCATCTTGACGCAACAACTTTTGTTGATGAGCAATTAGATGATGGTTAAAGGCATTTATTGAGTGAATAATTGATTAGATATATTGTTGGCCATATCATCTCAATGGTTATTGATGAATTGATACTTCTCCACTGTTATATTGATAAAATGTTGATCTCATTGATATATGTTGCTTTAATTGCTTACATATTAATATCAGATAGTTACATGAAGTACTAACCTATTGAGTTATAGCCTGCATATATTGTTTTGCTATTGTCTTGTTCCGGGCAGGTGTTTTCATTTGGGGCTACACTTCTTTATTGGCTGATTAGTCGGACTATCTGATCTTGGTGGTGACCTGTGAGGAGGAAACTTTGACTTTGACTTTATACCTTATCCTCTTCAAAACCCCAGGTTACTGGGGACATCTCCCCTTGGCTAACCTCCCTTAATAGAAAGAGCCTCCCCATTGTGGTGACATTGGGTGGGGTAGGTTCCTGTTACGCCAGTTTGGCCTCTATCCATTAGCCATTGACCTTAGCTACAAACTGTGCGAGAACAATGCCGATACAAATCTCTATCACAAAGTTATGAATAATGCACCTGTGATTCTATTGTTATATATTGATGATTTGTTCCTAATAGGTGCAAAGCCTCTCATTATTCAATGTAAGAAGGAGCTAGCCATTGAATTTGATATGAAGGATCTTGGTCTCATGCACTACTACTTGGGATTAGAAGTATGGCAGAAGCGTGGTGAAGTCTTCCTAGGCTAAAGGAAGTATGTTGTAAAGATTGTTTAGAAGTTTGGGATGATGGATTGCAAATCCATGACAACTCCCATGGTAACAGATTTGAGGAAGTTGAGAGATTTTGATTTTGATCCAGTAGACTCGTCCCTGTACCGTAATTTGATTAGCTCCTTGATGTATTTGGTGAATACAAGGTCCTACATTTGCTTTGTTGTGAACATGTTGGGCCAGTTCCAGGTGAAACCTAGACAAGAGCATTAGATAGCTGCAAAGCATATCTTGAGATATCTTCATGGGACGATAACTTATGGTTTGAGATATGTCTCAAACAGTGATATACAACTACATGGATTTACTGATTCAGATTGGGCAGGGAGTGCAGATGATAGAAATAGTACTTATCATATGTGTTTGAGTTTGGGATCTGCTATGATATCTTGCACTCAACACTGTAGAAGTAGAGTATATTGCAGCTTGTGATGCTTTTACAAAAGCAGTGTGGCTTCGTAAGATGGTTTCTAGACTACTTGATCAGGTGTTGGATTCGACTGTGATATATTGTAATAACTAGAGTTTTGTAAATCTCTCAGAGAACCGGTGTTCCATGACAGGTTGAAGCACATTGAGATCAAGTACTATTTTCTCTGTGATAAAGTCCAGAGGGGAGAAGTGGTTCTCCAATATTTCAGTATATCATCACTGATGAGAAAATTGCAGATATTTTGACGAGGCCTTTGTCCAAGATAAAGTTTGCATACTTGAGGGACAAGCTGGGGCTCATGGAGATTGCTGCCTTGGTTGAAAGGGAGGAGATGACTTCCTCGGTTGGGAAGGAGCACTGATATGTGGCATCATGGATTGTCAGTGAGTTGCAGATTTGTATCATGCTAGTATAGCTTAGAAATGGTCATACAACTTAGAGATGATGCTTGCATGATGCTAGATATGATTATCCTAGTACAACTCATATATGATACAGACGATTGGATTTGTTGATACAGTGGCCTGAGGAGCATCGTGCTAGTACAATTTAGAGGTGGACATACAACTTAGATATGATGTATTAACAACATGCTAGTTATGTTCATGCTAGTACAACTTAGAGACGATGTCGGTGAGCTGCATCATGCTAGATATGGCCATGTGAGTACAACTTAGATATGCCATACAACTTAGATATGATGTATTGACATCATGCTAGATATGTCATGCTAGTACGACTTAGAGATGATTCAGATGGCTCATGCCATGCTAGATATGATCATGCGAGTACAACTTAGATGTGGCATACAACTTAGATATGATGCATTGACATCATGCTAGATATGTCATGCTAGTACGGGTAAGAGATGATCATACAACTTACAGGCGACACAGTGAGGCAGTGATCTACATCATGCAAGTACAACTTAGAGGTGGCATACAACTTAGATATGATGTATTGACATCATGTTGGATATGTCATGCTACTACGACTTAGAGATGATGTAGATGATACTCCAAATCACGCCAGTATAGCTTAGATATGATGCATTCACATCATGCTAGTACGACTTAGAGATGACGTAGATGATACTCCAAATCACGCCAGTATAGCTTAGATATGATGCATTCACATCATGCTAGTACTACTTAGAGGTGATGCAACTAATGACATTGTTGATATAGGATGGTATCAGATGATATGATTTGATTGTTTTGGAGACTGTATGTCTCTAGACAGTAGCTGTATGCTACTGTGATGGATGTGTTCCACTGGTAGTGACTGTGTGTCATTGGTTAGTAGCAGTGTGCTACTAGGGGTGGTTGTGTACCACTGGGTAGTAGTTGTGTACTACTATGGATAGACACAGTTGTGTTCTATTGGATGGCATTGTAGCAACTACATGCTACTATCTGATTTCCATGGAGACTACCACTAGTGTTGGGGATGATTGCCAGCTAGATTGATAGTTAGTGTGATGGTGGAAAACCATTCTCTAGGAGGAGAATGATCCATGCATAACAAATTGCTGGTGGATAGACATTCTCCCTGTGGAGAATGGTCCTAGTTGATAGATCGCTGACGTATCATGGATTGGTATTTTCCTAAGGAACAGATTGTGGCCTGATTAGGAAAATGGTTCAGGACCGGTATTCTCCTGAGGCATAGTTATTGGCCCGATCGGGTTGAATAGTCCACCCCCTAAGGACACGACGTCCCGATTAGGGTGGTTGATATGGGACTAATATTTTCTAAGGCATATGGGTAGAGATTGATCTCTATAGTACATATGACCCGATTAGAAAATAGTCTGAGACTGACATTCCTGTAGGAATGGTCTCTATAGCCCATGGCGTGGCTTTCATCATTTGGGAGGACTGGCATTCTTCTAGGACGTAGGTCCGAATTAGAAGAATGGTCATTGTATCCCGTTGCGGGGCTTTCAACATCTATTGGGATAACTATTCTTTTAGGACGTATGCTTGGATTAGAAGAATGGTCCCTATATCACTCTGTCGAGTGGGTGACTCATGCGAGACACTCCCCTGAGTGTGCTGAGTTCATCACATGACTTATTCAACATCATGCCCGATTACTGAGATGGAGTATGGCCTCGAGAGATGATGCAAACGATGATGTATGTTGATGCTAGGATGCTATCAGACGATACTAATAGTGATGATGATGCTTGTAACTTGATCTACATGATCATGAGATAGCCTAAGTGGCTATGATGATGCTATTGGGAGAATGGTCTGTGTCTGCTCAAGACCATTATCGTTAATACTTCCCTAGCTAGGAGGGAGTGTTGATGTTATGATAGCTGCGGGAGGTATTAACCTCCATGTGTAACCTTTGACTAGAATGTAATATTCCGGAAGCAAAGGAGACCCTAAACAGATGTGTGAAAACCCTAGAAGACAAGTCAACTTAGCAGAATAAATAATATCAGAATATTATCTTCCAGAAAGACGAGTCGGCTCCACAAAAAAGATAAACAAAAAATATAATTACCAAAAAGTCAGGTCGGCCTAGCCAGAAAAGTCACTGGACATATTAATATAAATAGAGGACGTTTTAGCTCATTTGTACACCTAGTTAGAGCGCAAGTCTTGTGGAGAGCTGCAATTGCAACTACAAGGAGGAATAAGGGCGTATGGTCATCTCTTGCTCTTGTTCTCTCTCTAGCGCTATCAAGTGATATTCTTGGTGATTCTCTTGGTGATACTCTTGCTGATATTCTTGGTGATGTACTAGCTAAGTATGGCACATGTTTGAGAGAGTAGTGCAGTTGCAGTTGTGTATGGTACTTGTTCTGTGGATATGAAGACTCTCTCTTGTGTGCTACCCTTGGAGAAGGAGCGCTTTACTTGTCTTGAGTTGTTGCTGCAGTTAGCAAGTAGGATTTATTTGTTTTTTCTAGTATAGCTTTCCGGAATAATTCTGTCAAAGGTTAAAGGCGCTCGGGGGTGGTTGCGTGCCTATGGTTGGGTGAGAATATTGTGATATGTCTATGGTAAAATGATCACATCAATTATTTTAACAGTATTTTGGATTCACTACTCTTCGTCGGGGAAGATCCCTTCTTGCCCCATTTTAGTTTAGCTTTTCGCTATCCTCCTTTTGGCCTCTTAGTCTTCCTTCAACCTCTTGTTCCTCCTTTTCGGATTTTTGGCCTAACTTCAACTTTTTATGGACCTACCTCTCCTTTTCGTCCTGTAGTAGGCAATTTGGTGGAACACTCCTCACTTGGAATCTCAAAAAATGTTTTTAAATGCAAATTCATAAATTTCTCCTCAACCTTCAGGTTTCCTAGATCTCTTTCCCGTGATCTTTCATCCTTGGGGATGATCTGAAATATTAAATTACAACAGCAAATACTTCACTTCTCTTGAACCAAAATCACAAGGAAGCCCAAGAAAATAAATACCAATCAAGAATACTTCCATGCCAACAAGTTATATCCCTTGGGGAACACTTTCCAAGCAAATTACAGATCTGAAAATGACTTCTTACAATAGTAAATCTGTCCTCTATGCTTCAATATGTTTTTAAAAGACGTAGTCAAAACGTTCTACGTTTGGCCCTTTTCCGGTGAGCTTTTTTGTTTAGTTTTTCACAAAATCCGGCAACAAATTGTTGGATCTGCATATTTGAGTGGCTAAGTCTGTATAATTCGAGTGCCCCCTGTATTTTTTAGCACGTTGAATCCATTTATACATTCAAAAATGCAATTCAAACAACAAAAAATTGTGATTTCGTCCATATTTGTGTCGTTGGATTCTGGCGAAAAAAGGCTAAAATGTAGAACAATTAGACTACACTGTTTTAAAATCATTTAACTAAATTCTGCTCAATATTATGTCAACTCACTGTGCATAACGAGCTGAAGAAGAAACTCGATCTAGAAGATAACATAAGATGAAAATCAAATCTGCAAGTACACAAAGTTTGGATAGTTGGAACACTTCATATATATATATATATATATATATATATATATACATATTAAAGATTAAGTACTAGTGCATACCACAATTTATTACAAGTTGGTATTGTTACCCCCCATGCCTAGGGGTAACTAGTGGAGATCATGTCTCATAGCCCACAATGGAGACAATGATCCTGACCATGATGATGATCAACATGTACACAGATGGCAACCCAATAGTCCCCCCTCAGATGCCTTTTGCAGCTACAAACCAACCAAGGCTCATCTCATCCAGAAAACTCAGTGTATGGGAGATGGTAAGCGAACATCACCATGAGGTATGTTAGTACTTTCATGCAAAGTGTTGTGCTTAATTTGTTGGGCATGTGGATGAGGATCATTGGTTGAGGTTGGAAATTTGACAACAAATTATTGGATCCGCAGATTTGTGTGGCCAAGTCTGTATAATGTGAGTGCCCCCTAGATTTTTTAGTACACTGAATCCATTTATACATTCATAAATGCAATTCAAACAACAAAAAATTGCGATTTCGTCCATATTTATGTTGACGGATTCTGGAAAAAGGGACAAAACATACAACAATTAGACTACATCGTTTTAAAATCACTTAACTAAATTATGCTCAATATTATGTCAACTCAGTGTGCATAACCAACTCAATAAGCAACTCGATCTAGAAGATAACATAAGCTGAAAATCAAACCTGCAAGTACACAAAGTTTGGATAGTTGGAACATGCAAGATACCAGATATAATAAATACGCAGAACAGAAATAAAATGCTAGAAATGGCAGAATAACAGTAATATAACCAACATAATCTCCACAATGACACATAAATAATATAAGAACAACAACTGAAATAGCACTTTGATTCAGAAAGCAATGTTCACAGGCCTCTTCGAGGGGGCAACCTCCAATCGAGCAACGCTCTGTTACAATAATCTCCAAGCTAGGGTTTTCATACCCTCGACCCTTATTTATACTAAATATGTCTATTAAGAGAAGCATCTAGAGGAAGATACTTCTAGAAGCGAAAGCTTCTATTAGGTCTTCTTACATCCGCCTTATTCTATTTTATTGAAAGGCCTTGTTAATATTGACCTTTATTACATCTGAATACATTGATCTACCTGTGTGCAGGTTAGGACCTTAACATGTCCGCCCCCTTAAAAACAACCTTGTCCTCAAGGCTTGAGATGTGGAAACTGCTGCAGAATGGTAGCTGGTTCCCAAGTGGCATCTGCTGGAGTCGAATCTTTCCACTGGACTAGCACTTCCTTGATGGTTCTCTGACGCAGGCAACACTCACGCTGGTCCAAAACTGCTTCTGGCTGTAGCCAAATGGATCCTTCTTTAGCTAACTCTGGAAGGTTGGTTTGAATTTGGCACCTGGTTCCAATCACCTTCTTTAAGCATGAAACATGAAAAACAGGATGTAGCTTCGACTGACTGGGTAGAGCTAACTGATATGCGACTTGTCCCACATGCTTGAGAACTGTATAGGGACCATAAAATTTGGGTGCTAGCTTCTGACAATGCTCGACCTTGAGGGAAGTTTGCTTATATGGTTGCAGTCGTAGAAACACCTGATCCCCTTTTGCAAATTGACGTTCAGAGCGACCTTGATCTGCTTGCTGCTTCATACGATTCTGTGCCATTACCAAGTTCTCTTTAAGGGTATGAAGAATATCCTCTCGGATTGTAAGTGTTTGGTCAACCGCCTGGACCTTCGAGGTACTCAGTAAGTATGAGAGAACTGAAGGTGGCTTCTGTCCATATACCGCTTCGAAAGGAGTCATGCGAGTGGCTGTATGGTATGAAGTGTTGTACCACCATTCGGCTAGGGGTAACCATTGAGCCCACTGGTGTTGTTTTTTAGAGGCGAAGCACCTCAGATATGTTTTCAAACACTTGTTGACAACTTCCGTTTGACCATCCGTCTGGGGATGATAAGCTGAGCTGAGATGCAATTGGGTGCCTTGTAGCTTAAATAGTTCTTGCCAAAAATTGCTTGTGAAAGTCGGGTCACGATCAGAAACAATAGAGTGCAGCATGCCATGAAGCTTGAAGACCTGGTTCATGAAAATTTGAGCCACCGTGGATGCAGTAAATGGGTGGTGAAGAGCGCAGAAATGAGCATACTTAGAAAGGCGATCCACAACCACCATTATTACTGATTTATTCCCCGATTTGGGTAAGCTGGTAATAAAGTCCATAGAGATATCCTTCCAAATAACAGGGGGAATTGGAAGCGGTTGTAGTGTGCGGGGAGATTTGACTGTTTCTCCCTTGTTGCGTTGGCACACCTCACATTCAGCGACAAAAGTACGGATGTCCTGTTTCATACCATCCTAGAAAAAAGAATGTTTGACCCGGTCATATGTTTTGGTGAACCCTGAGTACCCGGCTGTGGGTGTAGCATGAAGCTCAGAAAGTATCGTGGATTTAAGTTTGGATTGTTTACTTAAATACAAACGGCCTTTGTATTGAAGCTCATCCTGGAGCCAGGAGTACCCTGGGGGAGCCGGAGCCTTGGTCTGCAATTGCTGGATCAAATGAGAACTTTTGGGATCTTGAAGGCATTCCTAGCGCACAGCTTGGAGCCAATTGGGTACAATGAAGGAAAGAGAAAAAAGGGATCCTTCTTCTTCATATTTCCGAGATAGTGCATCCGCCACGACATTGTCTTTGCCCTTCTTGTAAATGATCTCATAATCATATCCAAAGAGCTTGGTCACCCATTTTTGTTGCTCTTGGGAGGAAATGCGTTGTTCCAGAAAGTACTTGAGGCTTTGATGGTCGGTCTTAATTTGGAAGCGTTGCCCCAAGAGATAAGGGCGCCACAAATCAACGGCATGCAGAATAGGCAACATTTCCTTTTCATAAATGGGCTTGCCCAGATTCCTTTCAGACAATTGCTTGCTGGTGAAGGCCAAAGGTCGACCCTCTTGCATAAGGACAACGTCGATTCCTTTCCTTGAGGCATCACATTCCAACACAAAGGTCTTTTTGAAATCAAGAAGGGCCAGAACCGGAGTGGTGCACATGGCTGTCTTCAAGGTTTGGAAAGCTTGCTCAGCTGCTGGAGTCCAAGTGAAGAGTTCTTTTTGAGTAGAGCAGTGAGAGGTGCTGCAATCTTTCCGTAGTTCTTAACAAACTTGCGATAATACCCTGTTAGGCCCAAAAATCCACGCAAGCTTTTGAGAGTCTTTGGGTGCGGCCAGTCTTGCATAGCTTCAATATTTTTCGGGTCCACCTTGACGCCATCCTTGCCCACCAGATGACCCAAGTATTCTACTTCTGAGGCACCAAAAACACATTTAGACTGTTTCAGGAAAAGTTGGTGCTGAGAGAGTAGATGGAGAACTTGATCCACATGAGTAAGATGGTCTGTCCAGGTTTTTCTATAGATGAGGATATCATCAAAGAAAACTAAGACAAAATGACAGATAAAGGGATGAAAGACATGATTCATGAGGCTTTGGAAGGTGGAGGGGGCGTTACACAAGTCAAAGGGCATGACCAAAAACTCATAGTGGTCCTCATGAGTTTGAAAGGCCATCTTGGGGATGTCTGCCTCTTTCATACGTATCTGGTGATAGCCTGAGCGAAGATCAAGTTTGGTAAAGAATTGGGCTCCACTCAATTCATCCAGGAGGTCATCAATGACAGGAATGGGAAATTTATCTTTAATGGTCAGTTTGTTGAGGGCACGAAAGTCAGGACACATTATCCAAGAACCTTCTTTCTTCAGGACCATGACTATCGGAGAAGAGTAAGGGCTCGTACTAGGACGGATAACGCCTGCAATAAGGAGTTCCTGGACCATTTTCTCAATTTCATTTTTTTGTGAAAAGGGGTGGCGATACGGACGGATATTGGGAGGAAGGCTTCCTGGCACAAGGGGAATGGAATGATCATGAACACCGCAGGAAGGAGGGAGTCCTTGGGGAGTGGAAAATACCATTTGATGTTTAGAAAGGAGGGCTTGGAGGTCTTGCGGCACCGGGGGTGTTTCTGTTGCTTGTATGGCATGGAGTTGGGCAATGACACCATAATGACCTTTTTTTAGCAGCTTTTCCATGCGATGGGAACTAATGACCTCAGGTGAACCAGTAGCGATGCCTTGGAATTTATAGTGGTGGCCTTCCTAGTCGAATTGCATGGTTAAGTCCTTAAAATCCATGAGAATGGGACCCAAGGTCCTTAGCCAGTCTGCACCCAACACAATGTCACAACTGCCCATGTCGATAGCAAACATATGGGATTTGAGGTGGTAGTCATCGATTTGGAGACGCGCATTTTCATAGCGCCCTCCACATTTCATGGAACCACCATTGGCAATCATAATTTGGAAATTGTTGATGGCATGGATGTAGCAATGGGTTTCTTGGGCAATGCGACGATGAATAAAATTATGGGTACTTCCACTATCAACCAGAATGATGACCTTCCGATGCTTGATGTAACCAATTAACTTGAGGGTTTGGGGGGTGGAGAAGCTAGTAAGAGCATAGAGGGAAATGATCGGTTCGACTTCGGGAGGGTCGGAGGGAGGGGTTATGTCAGTGATTTTAGGGGACTCGGGCACAATGGGAGTTTCAACATCCTCTTCCGAAATATCCTTAGAGATGGCCATAAAAAGCTTTTGTTCCTTGCATTTGTGGCCCGGGAAATATTTGTCATCACAATTATAACAAAGGCCTTTGAGTTGGCATTCAACCATTTCAGTCCTGATCAATTTTTGGATCTTTAATGGGGCGGAGGGAGTAGTGGGATTTATGGGTTTAGGGCGAGGGATAAAGGAAGGTTTACGGGTTTGAGAGGATACAATTTGTTGTGCTTTTTTAGTAGCCTCCACCCAACTCGAAGGTCGAGCCATGAGGACATGGGCCCGAATCTCCTCCTTGAGGTCACTGATAAAACACTCTCGAAAGAAAGCATCAGTCATGCCCTCTGTTCGAAAAGCCAGGCGCTCAAATGCAGCTATGAAGTCTTCGACTGTTCCTAATTGTTTCAATTTTTTCAAACGGCCCAAATGAATGGTGTCAGTGTCAAAGCGTTAATAAAGCTCAGTCACAAATTGGGTCCAAGCAATATACCCTTGACGGGAAGTTTTTCACCATTGCCACCATTGCCAACGTTCTTGATCTAGATGGAGAACACCATACCGGATTTTGGCCAAGTCATCTGTAATTCCGTATAAAGAGAAATAATGTTCCATTTGGGTGACCCAAGCAGTGGGGTCCGAGCCATCAAATTTGGTTATATCCACCCGCGGAAGGCGTATGTCACGTTGAAAGTGATGGGGCTGAAAGGTATGGGAATGGGAGGAAGTTTCACCTTCAGTCTTTGGATGTGCGTCAGGAAAAGGGTCATCGGTAGGGATCTTTAGTTTGGTGCAGAGTGATGCAAAGATAGATTCAAGCTGGGTGATTAGGTCTTGTTTGACTTCTCCATTGCAGACTGCACGTATGCATTTATGGTTGTATTGATGGATGTATCTCGAGAGGCAATAGTAGCACTGAGTTGTTGCACTTCTTTTTGGGTCTCGAGGAAACTAGATTGNTTGGCTACGGGTATGGGCCATGAGGATGGGTGAACTGAAAAGGGGCGGGCGGGGTCAATTTTTTTTTTTTTTTTCCGAAAAATGATATGGATGACTGTGATAAGGGCGAAGGGATGAATCCAATGGAATAGGTCTCAAATAATGGTGAAAAATTTCCAGACTCCTTTTTTTTTTATTTAATTATAATTTTATGTTATTGTTTACATCGACGGAGTTATACTCCGGTCTAAAGAATACTGCAGTGATGAAATCCCCAAATTCTTAAACAGAAAGAAATGTGTATTTACTTGGCAACCCGAACACAGTTGCGCATCAATAGATCTGGTCGGTTTTAATTTGTTTATGTTTTTGTCCCCCAAGGGTTAGGTATTCAAGGGTTCTACAGACAAGGGTTTGCCCTGTGCTATAGCTCTCTGATATATGTCCGGGGTCCAACAGTAGTACTTGTTATCCTCGATTTCTAGGGATAATTAGGAGATCATGTCTCGAGGTCCACAGGTCCTAGACATGGAGTACCGAGTGCAGGATTGACCTGAGCATGGCCCTGGAGGGCCCATATTTCTTCTCTTTCATCAGACTTGTCTTGTCAGCAACAACAACATCCATCACCATCAGTCTGGTCCTGTATCGGAGAAGGATCTTGCTTCATGAGGTAATTGGTCCAGGTATCATGGTATGTGTCATTTTTTATCATTATAACTTTTAGATATATGCATTTTACTCCTTTTATTTCTGACAACTGCTTGGATCTTACATTGACCCGCTTGGCCATGGTTGGGCGGATTGACAGGGTGCCCTAGCAAGCCTGTACCCATAGGTTTTGGTTTGCCACCGGGGGGATTTCTGAAGAGCCATCATTCGCCCCCATCATATTATCACTTTTCATCTTATCTCCCACTCATCTGCCCCATTCCCCTAGTCTAGACATTAGGATGATCTGTCTGTGGGGTTGCACCACTATCTCGTGGGAGGAAGGGGCTAAAGGCCAGAAGGTAAAAGCAGCTGGTAAAAGATAAAAGCCAATAAGAATAAAACCTAGAGATGCTTTGCCCAGGGATCCCCGAGAAGGCAATAAAAGGCCTCTCAACAAGAAACAAGAGGGACGCAAGAAAAATAAACAAACAAGACCTGATTATGAGGATAGGGGGTCTCATCACGAGCCAGCCTATCATTTCTATGAAGGTACTTGTGGGTAACACTGTCAGCTTTGGTCACCACACCAAGGCAGTGTCCTTCGATTAGTCCTTGGATAAAAGGAATGAAAAGAACAAAATAAAGATAAAAATAAAAGGCAAAAAGGGCTTGGAAAGAAATTGCATCCATGACAGATACAACTCGCCTTCTACAAAGGCACCCACAGGTAAGACCATGCAGCCCTAGCTTTCACTCTACCCTAATCCTAGACATCCCTTGACCACATCACCTTGATTTACATGGCTTGGATGATACCCCTTGGAGACTTTCCTTTTCTTATGGATGCTAGCCCAATAGGGTGTTTTGTCCTTTTTTTCAGCTTTGTATTGTAGGCCTTTGTAATATTTTTGAGCTATTGGATGATATATCAGGGTTTTTATGCATATGTTTGATAACCTTAATGATGAAACATGATTAACATTGCTATGATCACTGTGACTAATGAGCCCATGGAGGGCGAAGTTTTTGATGTGCAGGACCCTACCCGACGGACAGGTACCAAGTGGACTGGTACACATGGGGAGATGATTAGTTCGGACCTCTAGGGGGCTGAAGAGCCCATCAGATGGTTGTTGAGACCCCATCCGGGGTAGAGACAGGACAGTGATTGGTCGAGCCTTTGCACATGAGAAGAAGAGGGACGTTTCATCCAGGACGCTTTGGCTGAGGCTGGCCCAGGGGGGTTGACCCACTGTAGGTAGAACGTGTCCCTTTGATGGCCCACGACGTCATCTAGGAGCCCTTGACGTCACCTCCAGTGCATGGCAGTTTGACAGGGCAGTTTGGCACGTGTGGCAGAGTTTGGAGGTCCAAGGAGGGCCAATGTTTGTCATTTAGTGTTGTATTTTGCCCTAAAAAGGGCCAACATCTCCCTCAAAGGGGTTTGACGTCTCATTTATTGCTCATTTAGGGTTTTTAGTAAACAGTTTAATGTAAAACAATATGATTTTTGGTTTGTAGCCTTGTCGACTATTTTTGATGACCTAAATTTAATTAAAAGGTCATGATACACTATATATTGAGGATGTTTTTTCCTCATTTGAACATAACACAACTCACTCACACTTGTGAGGTTTGATTTTTGCGCCCTACTAGGGTAATTTTGTCTTCTAAGTGAGGTGCACTTGTTGATGGAAGGATTTTTTGGCATCTTTTGGCATTTCTCTTCAAGGAAGGTTTACAACTAGGGTTTGCACATGCTTTTCTTCATGATATGTAAGTGTTTTTCTTGCAAAACTTCTTAATTGAATGGTTGTAGGTTTACATTCTTGCATTTACTTATAAAATTGTTGATTTTAAAACCCTAGGGAACAAGCACACAAGTAGGTCCTTGTTTCATGTCCCCTTAGAGAGAAATTTTTCATCCATTGAAGAAGAGAGATTGAGCCTAGCGTTTGCTACACTCCTCTTGCTTCTTCCCTTAAGCTAGTTTTGATTTTAAAGTTTAAAAAGGGGGTGACGTCCTAGGCCTAGGTTATCTACACCTAGGGCCGCCATCTTCTAAGGTTTGAAAGCCTTGCCATTGCAACACTTTCTCTCACCTCATCCTCTAGTTTGATTTATCATTAATGCTAGCCGTTTTGCCAAGTTGACCTAAAGAAGGAGGAAAGAGCACGAGGCCTTGCTTAAGCAACACCGGAGTGAGCCTCTTTTCCCTTGGGTTTTGATTCTAGGGCCCTGCCATTGCAGCACTCTAGAACCCTTCCCTCTTGTCTTTAGTCTTTATCCTTTCAAAACCTTGTGCCCTCTTCTTATTTGACTCCATTTACCCTTAGGCAGTGGTCTTAGACACACAACGTTGAAGTAAAAGTGCTCAACATTACTCTCAAAACATTAAATTTTGAAACCCTAACTAATTGACTAACCCTAACTAGGTTGACGTCACACTAGAATAATCCATCTTGACGCAACAATTTTTTATTATAAGCAATTGGATGATGATTTAAAGCATTTATTGAGTAAAGTATTGGTTGGATACATTGTTAGCTTTATCATCTCGAGAGTTATTGATGAATTGATGCTTTTTCCATAGCTAATTGACAAAACGTTGACCTCATTAATATCTATTGTTTTACATTGCTTATTTATTGATATCAGATAGTCATATGAAGTACTAGCCCACTGAATTATAGCCTGCATATACTCTTTATTGTTGTCTTGTTCGTTGCAGGTGTTCTCTTTGGGCATACACTTCTTTATTGGCTGATTAGCCGGACTTTCTGATCTTGGTGGTGACCTGTGAGGAGGGACCTTTAAATTTGACTTTATATATCTTTGCCTCTTCAAACCCCAAGGTTATCGGGGTTGTCTCCCCTGGGTTAACCTCCCTAAATAGAAAGAACCTCCCCATTGTGGTGACATTGGGTGGGGAAGGTTCTTGTTACGCCAGTTTGGCCTCTATCCTTTAGCCTTTAACCCAAACTACAAACTGTGTGATAATAGTACTCGGCCCAATATCTCAGGGCACTAACTAAGGAGGATAGACCGTACCCTTAGCCGTACTACCCGACTACCCAGGTACCAGAGAGTATCTTCCCGAGTGCTGTTCTCGGTGACACTATAGCAGTTCGACAGCCAATAGGTTTATCTAAAGAGGGCTTCAGGAAATCTAGGTCGATCAGTACACAGGTGCTGTCTGATGCGCTACCACTCGAAGGGGTACCAATAGGGGTTACAAGGGTGGCCAACAGATGTGCGCTTAAGAACCACTTGTATTTCCTGCGTGTATGAATCCCTCAATCGCGGGTTTATGTGCGTAACGACAGATCTCTGTGGCTTAAAGATGCCGGAATACGTCTCTACCATGAAAAAAAATTCCCACAATTTCTACCAAGGAAAGTGCTCTGATACCACTTGCAAGATACCAGATACAGTAAATACGCAGAACAAAAATAAAATGTTAGAAATGGCAGAATAACAGTAATATAACCAGCATAATCTCCACAATGACACAGAAATAATATAAGAACAACAATTGAAATAACACTTTGATTCAAAAAGCAATGTTCACAGGCCTCTTCGAAGGGGCAACCTCCAATCGAGCAGCGCTCTGTTACAATAATCTCCAAGCTAGGGTTTTCATACCCTTGACCCTTATTTATACTAAATATGTCTATTAAGAGAAGCATCTAGAGGAAGATCTTTCTAGAAGCGGAAGCTTCTATTAGGTCTTCTTACATCCGCCTTATTCTATTCTATTGAAAGGCCTTATTAATATTGACCTTTATTACATCCGAATACATTGATCTACCTATGTGCGGGTTAGGACCTTAACAAAACACTTCAT
>ML778991.1:1635202-1650078 GCA_009831015.1 Picea engelmannii
TGGATTGCTTCCTACTCTGCCACGAGATCATGGCTGATCCCAAACTGAAACAACATTCGGAAGTGCTTTTTCTGTCAGCAACGCTTCCTGCCCAATCTGAATCAGTGTATCCACTCAATGTGAAGTCATGATCTCCATCATAGTTGAGACCATAATCCATTATACCTTTAAGGTACCTCATCACATGTTTTGCAGCCACTAGGTGAACACGTCTGGGCTCTACCAGACACTGACTCAAGGTGTTCACTGCAAAACAGATGTCTGGTTTGGTGTTCGTTAGGTACATTAGTGATCCAATAATCTGTCTGTACAGTGTGGCATCTATCAAGTCTGACGAAATATCGACCAGAAGCTTCAGCTTCGTTGCCATGGGTGTATTCATGGACTTTCATTCTAGCATGTCGAATCTCTTTAATATTTCGACTGTGTACTTCCCTTGGTTAAGGAAGATCCTTTCTGGACTCTACCATACCTCAAGGCCTAAGAAGTAATGCATTGGGCCAAGGTCCTTCATTTCAAATTCTGCGGCAAGTCCCTTTTTACATTCAGCGATGAGCTTCTCTTCTCCAGTTAAGAACAGGTCATCCACATACAGTAGTAATATTACTAGTTCATTATCCATAATTTTGAAGTAGAGATTTGAGTCTTCTTTACTCTTGGTAAAGTCTAAGCTCGTCAAGAAACTGTCTATACGGCCATACCAAGCTTTGGGAGCTTGCTTCAATCCGTATAAGGCTTTCTTCAATCTGCAGACATGAGACTTCCTGTCTTCAACCTAAAATCCTTGGGGTTGCTCTATATACACTTCCTCTTCGATAACACCATTCAGGAAAGCTGTCTTCACGTCCATCTGGTGTAGCTTCCATTTCATCTTAGCTGCAAGAGCTATGATGGTTCTGATTGAAGTGTATCTGGCCACACGAGCGAATGTCTCTTCATAGTCAATGCCTTCCTTCTGGGAAAAGCCACGAGCGACAAATCTTGCTTTATATTTCTCAATACTTCCATCAACAACATGTTTTATTTTGAAGAGCCATCTGTAGGATACCCCATCTTTATTCTTTTGGTCTAGGAACTATTTTCCGTAATTCGTTCTTCATTATGATTTGGTATTCCTCTGTCATGGCAGTTGCCCATTGTCTTCTCTGAATGGCTTCTTCAAAGCAGGTAGGCTCCTCATCTAGGAGATCACACATCAAAGCCGTATAACTAGAGAATGACTTTGGTCTTTTCACCTGTCTCGTAGTTCCTTGGGGAACACCGTACTTCTCTCCATCTTGAATAGTCTCTCTAGCCCAAGCTGGCTTTCTTTTATGGAGGATCGTCATCTGAGGAGGTTCTTGCACTTCTACTATGTCATGGTCTTCTGGAAGTTCCTCATCAGGTTTTGTAGCTCTTGGGAACCTCCCTCATAGTAGTATTGGGGATTACGGGTTCCTCTTCACATACCTCTTCAAGCTGGCACAGTTTAGATTTCTTGAGTACTGCATCTTCATCGAATGTCACATCCCTGCTGATCTCAATGTGATGTTGACCTGTTATATAGATTCTGAAGGCCTTGGAGACCTCACAGTATCCCACAAATATTCCCTTCTTTCCTGAAGGGTCCAACGTGTTTTTCTTTTCTTTAGGTATATGAATAAACACTGGACAACCCAATATTTTGAGATGGCTTACCTTTGGCTTCTTTACAGTGAACATCTCTTCCGGTGTTTTGAGTTTTTGCCCATAAGCACATAGGAAATCTTGATCTTCACAGCTTCCAGCATGATTCTGTTCTTCTGTTCAGCTACACCGTTCTGTTGTGGATTGTAGGGAGTAGTGAGTTCCCTCTTGATTCCCACATCTTTGCAGAAGTTCACAAATTCTTTTGAGGTAGATTCTCCTCTATTATTTGACCCGAGTATCTTAATTTTCCTTTCAGAAAGGTTCTCTATCAAGGCTTGAATTCCTTGACCTTGCTGAACACTTCAAATATATCCAGGTCTTACAAGAATAATCATCAATGAATGATACATAGTATACATACCCACTAATGGAGGATGATGGCATTGGGCCACACATGTCTGAATGAGTTCAAGTACTCCTTCTGCCTTGCTGTCCCTCTTTGAAAAAAAGGGTTATTGATATTCTTCCCTTGTGCACATCCATGGCATACACCTTTATGATCACCTTTGAGTTCTAGTAAACCTGTGACCACTTTGCATATGTATGATAGTGCCTTGTAGTTGATGTGAGCTAATCTTCTATGCCAAGATTCTTCAATGGCGTGGGTCATGGCAGCTTCTGAGTAAGCCTTTATCTTATGTAAGCTACCTTCTTCTCTTCCAGTGATGATTGCTTCATCTATGGTCTCTTCTTTATCATGTTGCCTTCTGCAACCTTCACCATAGCTTCCTCAGAGTTATTACATGTGACCTGGAGCAAGGTCAACAAAACAACAAGCAAGAGTAATATCCCTCTGATAATATAAAGCAATAGCACGAACAATCATCCCAGTAGCTCCTTTAGAGCTATCACTTATAATTTATCTGAAGCAAAGATTAAAGGTAAGGAATACAATACGAAATGAGGTCAACACTCTCATAGTGTTGTGACCAAGCATTCTTCCATGGAAACCTGGAACTAACACACAAGGTTTCTCCTAGAGGAAGTGTTAGTTGTATCAGGCAAAACATATACCTCTATATGATCACATGCTATCAAGTATAATACTATACGACGACTGCTATCTCAACTATAGTCATCAGTTTGTCATGTGTACCTTTGAATCTTATTAATCTTGATTAGTCAAACCTAGAGACTTGTCCTCAAGAATGAGTGCTTCATTTTCTTCTAGGTCTCCTTCACTCAAGTGACGAATGCTTTCTTCAACCTGTCTTTTGTACTGAGACAATACGCTATCTTGACAAAAGGTTAGGTTAGAGGATAAGCTCTATGATTAACTTTTGATCCTTCTAATAATTTGATCATAGCTTCAACATGCAACACTAATAATGTCATGACAAATAGATGCATATCAGAATAGTCACACCTGGGTTGCATCATTCCTCTAAATGTGTTGGATCTTGAGATCCTTCTGGATCTATGGCAAGAGATCCCTTCTCCTGCAAATACTCTTTAGGTTTTAACCATTAAACATATGTGAGTACATACCTCTGATGACATTTGCAGTGGCTCCATTTGGTAGCAGCGATAATCATTACCAACTCTTAAGAAAATTTCAAGGGTGATTGCAACTGATTTTATGGCTGCAACTGCAACTGCAACTTAGGGTTTTATGAGAAAACCCTAATTTTTCAAACTTCAAATTTTGGAATTCTGATCCAGGGAATAGATGCGTTGAGCTGAGGCGAGTATGCTGATGTAGTCAGAATTTTGAAAATCCAACTTTTACCCCCTCAAACTTGATTTGTGGATTTCTGGACTGGTGCTTCTGGTTTTCTAGTACTTCTGGTACTCTGGTACTTCTGGTACTCTAGTTTTCTGGTACTTTATGAAACTAGGGTTTCACTTTCCTGGAGATCTAGCCACTGAAAATGTGCGCTCAAGGTGCCAAAATGATCCTTGGGGGAGGGCACAACTTTCTAGGTGGTTTTGGAGTTGAAAATCTTCACTTTTGAAAAACCCTAATTTTTGGGTATGTTAACAGTGACATTTTTCTTCTTGCGAAATATGCTTCCTTCAGGGTGGCTCTGATACCATGTTAATGTTTAGCCATTATTATAGTTATTTGCAATTCAATAGATAATAGCAACATAAGAACAAGATCACTGAGAAATACACATCCACAAGAGACACAACATTTATCCTGGGAAACCCTCTAGGGGAAGAAAACCCAACAAAACTTCCTTAATATAAATAGCCAATATAATGCCAAGAGATCTTATGCTAAAACAAAAAGTCCTCTCCCAATATATGCGCCACTCTCTCTCTCCTTGCCGGTAACAGATCAGAACTTGTCTCTCAAACTGAGCAAGTGTGTTATCTCCAAATGAGGCGCTAGCCTTCTTTATTTATACAAGTTCTGGCATGTGTGAAGTGTCTCTTCACTGGCAGGGCTGACTTCTTCATCTGGGTGGGTAAACCCACCTTTATTATATTTCTGGATCTTCTTATTAACTGCTGGGACCGACTTCTTATTCTGCCTATTATAATTGTCTGTTGACCAATCCGCAAAAAGGGGTTTGGTCCTATTACAATATCCAACATGATCAATCCACAATGGGGATTGATCCAATAAATAAAATATCAATAATAATAAGAATACTCTTTGCAGTTACATTATTTCAACAAACTAAGACTAGTGTCTAAGGTTGGGAAAGGGGTCAACTAAAGTTAAAGGGTGTTTTATTACAAGCAAGATTACAAAGGTTATACAATTACTCACCACAAGATTAGATACAAGTACTTACAAATAAAGAATACTAGATATACAATAATACAATATAACAAGCTAACCACGTTTGTTTAGATGTGCAGGAAGATGGAGACAATCAAGACGTGAGCATCATCAACACATTAAGCCTAAGCATGCCCCAATAACACTTACTCTGTTGGACTACTTCTCGATGGCAACATCAACAACCAGAAATCACAAGGACACTTAGAAGATTTAGAAGCTTTAAACACAAGTGTTCCAAAATACTTAAGATATTTAGTTATTTACCCACAATTCATTACTTGTTAATGAGATTGGAAGATTTATACTTACAAGTTTTAAACTTTGAGATATGTCAAGTTAAACCAAGGTTTATTAATTGCTTAGTGAGTTAAGGGTTTTAATATTTCAAAGATTTTAATTACCCTAACTAAATGTTTGACCAAAAACCTCCTCCGCCAATTACCAAATGGCTGCTGGATGCTCAAGAAGTGAGGCAAAGAGGCCTACCCTAGCTTCACAGGTCAACCCTAATGAACCGAGTACTCCCCGGAAAGGACGCCGTGCACCGTGAGACCGTCCTCGGCCTAGCACCTTCCGTTGTTTTCCTCAATCCCCATTTTAGATGGCGAAGATGGTGGTTTTAGGCACCCTAGTCTATTAAGTTTATATATCAATTGATTAGACTTTTCGGTGTATTAGAGTGTTTTAGTGACTTTTAGTTGCCTTAAAATGGTGACTTAATGTCAAAACCGAAACTCTTTCCAGCTTATAATGATGTGTTATTAAGTGTGAGATTTAAGCACATTGACACATGTAAAGCATGTAAAAGCAAGCTGAATAACGATTTAGTTCATCACCATTAGTTATGCCACAATATGGAAAGCTTGTTATGAAAGAATGCTATTTAACAAGGGCAAGAACAACTTGCCAAAGAAAGAAAGAAAGACTTAAACTTATCACCACTTAATCATTGATTGTTATAGCATTAAGAGAGAATGTTAAGTGTGAAGAACAAAGCTTAAGATTTAGGTGTGTGCCTAGATTATCAACACATCCAACAACACATTAACTTAAGTGATGGAAAATGGTCTTAAGTGTGAAATAACATGAAAGAGAAAACCACTTATTATACCATCAATGCATTAAACCTTTTAGTGTGTTGGATTAGAACATGTAAAATAAGATAGAACTTGAGATAGTTTAAACATGCAAATAGATTATGCCCCAAGGGCTTAGGTTAAACCTTAATGTGAGAATGAGATCTACATCTAGATAATTTTAACCATTAAGCATGAATAGATGATTAGCACATTAAAACCCTAGCCTTACAATTTTGGGGGTTTCTCTCCCAAGGTGTAGGCAATTATTAGGTTAAGAGATATCTTGGAAAGAGAAAGAAAAGCAAAGCAAACAACTAACTACTATCAACAAGATGCTCACTAAACCTCACTTCCTAGCCTAGAAGACGATTTTTAAAAGGAAAACTTGAAATTTCAACTATCCCTAAGCTCACACATGGGAGGTAGGCCGTACCAATTCTCCTCCCAAGCTATGAGCTAGCAAAACTAACTTAAAAGTGAAGAAATTATGCACAAGGAGCTAGAAAATTGAAGAGAAAAGTTGAGTTTTGTTACCCACTTGAAGAGAAGGGTCTTGGAGTGTTGTGTGGATGATTTTGGGTAACATAACCCCCTCAACTTGATAAGAATCTGCTAAAACCAGCAAGCTATGCTTGCTGGAAAAACTACACACAACAACAAAAGATGAAGAAAAATTTCTAATTTTGGTAGAAATTTTTCACATAAAATTTTTATGGAAAAAATTGATTTTATATGACCATTCTAAGGTGTTAAGCTAGCTGAAATATTGAATGAAATGGACAGCAAGAAAGAAATGAGAAAACAAGGAGTTTGAGTAAGCTTGAGGGAAGACTTTTCCTTGAGGCTATCCCAACAAAACCCTAGAAGCAAAATCTGCAAAACTTCAACAAGATGTGAGGCATTCAAGAGATAATATGGCTGAATATGCTAACAAATTGAAATACTTGCACCCTATTAGCAAACCCACATATATAGATCAACAATAATACTGGTTGCCAATCTACGCAAGTAAAATACTTTACCCAAGATCTACTCTATGCAACCCAGGATGCCAAATCCACAATATTACCTCATATGTAAGCAAGAAACAAGAATACTTGTTGTTCTTCCAAAATCCTCCAAAGTTTCTCTTTATTACTCAAAAAAAATCTTGAAACAAGAATTTGCTCCAAAACCCTAGAGCAAGAGAATGGAAGCAATAATGGAAAGGAGAGAGAGAGAGATGAGGTAGATATCAAGTAGCATAATAATAGCTCAAGACATGGTGAAGAAATGAGGGTGAGAGGGGTTCTATTTATACTTGGAGGCAAACTCACCCCTCTTGGATCAATGCCAAGTGTCCACCACCAAGCATAAGAGAGAATCCCTAGGAGGGGGGCGCACTTTCTAGGGTTTTGGCTAGGAGTGGAGTGGAATAAATGAGAAGTGGGGAGTGGGGCTAGGTTAAACGGTGACGTGGGAGGCTAGGGAGGGCGCATCACATAAGAGAGGGGTCCACCACCCCTTGCAAGCTCAAGTTACAACGTTTCACCTACAACGGGGGCGTAACTTCCCTAGGGGGCATGAGGGTTTGAGTGGGTGAGTGGGTAAAGGGGTGTGCAAAAGTTGGAAAAGGTTGGGTTGGGTAGGTTTAGGCTAGGAAACATTTCTCCAATATTTTTTCATCTTTACATCATCCTTGTAACTCATTATTACAAAAATTACATTTTTGCTATGTCTAGACTTAGCAATTAAAATTGTTGTTTTTGACTGGCCTAGACTCCTGGTGGACAAACCCATAGCAAAAGTTGTCCGACTAAGCTGAAACTTGGTCCAAGGGTGTAGGGGGTCTCATTCCATTTATTTTGAGCACAAATACCCCTATCAAAAGTCCAAGGACCTAGTTTTTACAATTTTTGCTCAAAAATAATTAATTAATTAAATAATTAAACCTCCAAACTTAGAAAATTTAATTAAAAATTAATTAATTAAAAAAAACTAATCTAGACTCGTCGAAATTCCGTGAAACTTTCTAAGATGTCATACATGGTCATTTACATCATTCCTAAACAATAGTTACCAGAGGATAAGCCCATTGGAACGCCCTTCACCACTTTGGAGGAATTATTGCAAGTGTGAGGGAAAAACTCAAGGGAAATCAATAAGGCTGAAAAGCCCAATTGATAACCTGAGGATAAAAAACCCTCGGTGAAAGGAACTCTCCCAATGAACCCATCCCAAGGTAACTGACCTAACTATGACCAATGCTGACCTATTACATTATTAACCCACGCAGGGGTGCGGGAATTCCATTTACAAAAAGAAGTGTTGGGGCCAAAAATGCCTTGTAGAACCAAATGATCTTTGACAAATGAGCATCTGATGATGCATCTCTTCATGGCACATGGAGTTGACCCCCTAGTTGGATAGACGGTCAACAGGCCCTACCATTGTAGCACCCTAGCATTATTTTCTTCATCAGGCCGTCATTTATTTCATCCTTGAGTTAAAGGAGGAAAACCGCTAGGGCCTAGGGTTACCTACTTCCTGGTGGCCATTTCCTCCTAGGGTTTAGTAATTAAGGCCTTGGGTTACCAACACCTCAATCATTGACCTTCTTGTCTCTAGCTCTCACATTATCATTTGTTCCTTCAAGTTTGTTGCTGCAAAGTGACTCCATTAGCCCTAAAAGGCACTGATTTAGGCCTTGAATTTGATTGATTGATGAAACCAACCCTCAAATCTTTTACCTCAAGCAACTTACTAACTTTTCTAACCCTAGATTAGGCTAATTCACTAACCTTCTTGCTGTTATTACAAAAGTAAGCTACAACCATTTATTACAACAATAAAAGCACTTAAAAGCAATTGCATAAGTTGATTTTTTACACTGCCTAATTAGCTTCTGACAACTACTAGTACATTTTTATTATTGGGTTATTATTTTTGTTCATTGTGAAGATCTTTTAATGCATTTATTGTGAAGCTATTATCTTGTAAACATTGCTGTTATAAAATTATGTTTGCTTCATCTAGTATCAATTTATTGCTTTTATTGACTAGTCCAAGGTTTATGAAGCATTAACATCAAATTTGTGCTTGCAAAAGATATTGTTTTCTTGTTGCTTTGTTCTGGGCAGGTACATCTAAGCACATCATTGCTTCATTGGTTAAAACGTTGGGACTATCTGATCAGTGTGACTTGTGAGAGGGGATACCTTTTATTGACATTTTAACCTTTGCCTTCTCAAACCCCCAGGTCACCGGGGACGTCTCCCCTGGGCTATCATCCATAAATAGAAAGAGGTATCTTATTAAGGTGACAGTGATAGGATAATCTCCTGTTACCCCAATTTGCCTTCCCTTAGCCTTTCCCTTCGGGACGAATACAAATTGCACAATAACAAACACCAAGGAGGGCGAATTTAGGGTTTAGGTGGCTTTTTTCACTTAAACTTTTTAATTCCCACATGTCAATTAGCAAGGGAACACCACTTTAAGTTGTTGGCTAAGCAAGGGGGGGTTTTTTAAGTGAAAAATTACTTTTCCAATTTAGGAAAAAGGTTAGGAAACCTTTTCCACTCTCTTTCATGACTTTTTGCTCATTTTTTACAAAAAATGACATTTTGACTTGGTCAATTAAGCAATTAAATTGCCGACTTGGACTGACTTGGACTCCTCATGGACAATGACATAAAAAAACTTGTCCAATTGAGCTAAAAGTTGGTCCAAGGGTGTAGGGGGTCTCATTCCATTTCTTTTTAGTACTCACGCCCCTATCAAAATCCCCAAGGACCTAGTTTTTACATTTTATATAAAAAATAATTAAAATTACCATTAATTGGGTAATTTTAAAAAATTAAAAAAAACTACTTAGACTCTACAGAATTCTGCAAGACTCTAGGAGATGTCTAGCATGGTCATTTACAATATTCCTAGACCCTAGTCACCCATTGGGCTCGATCATTAGAATTCCTTTCAGCACTTTGGAGGATTATTGTGGGAGTGAAAAACTCAAGGGTAATTAAAAAGGCTGGTTAGGCCAAATTAATTACCCGAGGAAAAAAAAAACACTCGATGAAAGGACTTCCCTAATGATAAAGTCCTATGCAACTAACCTACAATATGATCCATGCAAACCCATTACATTATTATCCCACGCAGGGGAGCGGAAATTCCAGTTACAAAAAGAAGTGTCAAGGCCAAAATTTCCTTGTAGAACCAGTAAGTCTTCAACTTTGTTGCACCATCAGGTACATATCTTCATGGCACATGGAGTTGACCCCCTAGTTGAAATAGGTGGTCAACATGTGTCTCTTGTATTAAATTTTATTTTACTTGCCATGATACATTTGACTTGAGACCCTTGGAGGGCGCACTCATCTGTCTTTGCAGGACCTTATTTGATGGACGTTTTGAAGGAACTAGCCTAGCTTGGGCCTTCATTGGGGCAGAAAGCCCACAGGTTGGATGCCATGACCCATAATTTTGGGGGAAATACAAAGGTTGTATGTTGCCTTTGGAGACAAGAGAGAAGACCTTGGAGCTAACACTTAGCCCTATCTAGCCCAACGACTTGCCTTTAGAGGCCTTACACCACACTTTTGGGGCTTGACGTCTTGACTAGGGCTAGGGTTTGGTGGTGATGATGATGATTTGATGGAAACTTGGCACCTTATTATGAGGAGGATCCCTTGCACTATGGAGAATACCCTAGCACTTGAAGGGAAGTCCTTAGGAGGCTCAACAACTTCTTCCTATTGCTTAACGACTTGCCAAAAGTACCAAGACGTTACCTCCTTAGGGATTGACGTCACTTTTGAGGGTTTCTTTATGTGTAAAATCAAATTAAAGTTGTAAAGGGGAAAGCTAAAAGGGAATGGCCCCTTTGTTTTGTCGTTTACCCTAACTAAATGTGGACAAACACTTTTTAGAGGTTTTGTATAAATAAGGATCAAATTCATTTCATTTTATCATAGCTCTCCCATTAGAGAAGAGTACTTGGATGAAATTTGTTCCCTACATGGGCATTTTGGACCATCTCTCTCTCGTGCAACATTTTTGGTATTCTTTTTATGGTGTATTGTGGAGATAAGGTGGTGCACACCTCTTGAAGACTTGTTCTATTGCATGTTGATGCAATTATCTTGGTAAACTAAGGTTTGGTCTTTCTATTTTGTGAAATTTGTAAGGAAATATATGCACTTTGTTGGTATTTTCTTATTGTTTCATGCTACACTTGTCTAAAACCCTTGGAGGATTATAAGGGCATACAAACTCCACCAAGGTCCATTTTATTTGCAACTTGATAAGTCATTTTTACAAGGTTGCTAGGAGGAGTAAAAAGGCTTACACCCTCCTAGATTTACCTTTGTTGGTTTTGCATGCTCTAGAGAGTAAAATGGCTTACACCCCTAGAGGTATTGTGAATCTAACTCTTATAACCAAAACTCCATTTACCCAATGGATTCAAAGAATTGAGTGGAATCAAATTTACATGATTTAGGATTTCTTGAGCCACTAGGGCATCTAGCTTATCCAAGTACATATTATTGTTGTTATAACTTTATGCTACAACCATTAGGGCTGCAACAAAACACATTCAATCTCTTGCTATAACTTGCTTTTCAACCACTGAAATTACTTGTAAAATTGTACTCTAATTCTACTGCTTATTGTCTATCTTTTTGTCGGTTTAATTGTCAATTTTCATGGTTGGAACTTCCTAATGTAGCAAATCTTTTCTACCGCCATTTGGATGCTCTAAAACATATCTGAAAACATCTTTTTTGCACCCCTAAATCACCATCAAAGCTTGTGCTAAAGTATTGGAAATTTATCTATTTGTTTACTGCTCCATTGTCCAATAAATATTTGATTCTTTTGATGGTTATTTCTACAGTAAGTAACATATTTCATTGCTGATATATACATTTGTTTACTGCTGAAATTTAGGACAACAAGCTTCACTTGTTTGTTCCTTTGATATTTAGGCTTGTATCTCGATTATGTGTCTTGTCTCGGGCAGGTGTAACACTCTGGTGCAGGTACCCAAGTATTTGGCAACCATCCTCCATCCGCAGGACTTACTTTCAATCCATCCTCCACTTCTTATTTTGACCTATAAGGTAATCACCTTCCATTACTCCACTTTCCATCTCATTTCCCCTAAGGTCACCTGGGATTCCCTCCTTGTGTAGGATTTCTCCTTCACTAAAGCGAGTAGAGTACCTATCTAAGGAGAAAATGGGCAGGTATTCCCATAGTTGTCCTACCTTTGTATATTAGGTCGAGATTTTCCCGATCTACAATCCATGCGATAACAGAGCATGACCATGGACGATGATATGCACCATTTCCATCATTTCACCTTCATATGTGGCCACATTTCCTCAGGAGGCCCTCTCCTAACGTTTGGAGGCTTGATGTCACCACACGTGTGGCATTTATGATGTTGTCTTTGCATTTTAGCACTTTGTAGAGGCTACTTGTTATGGGGAAAAATGCACTAGGTTTTCCTCATATAAAGAGGCTAGCGCTAGGATTATCACAAATCATCACTTTCCCTCACTTGTGTGCGGAAAACTTCTGAAATTTCCGTTTCTTTAGCCTCTTTAGATCTTTTCTCTTATGCGCTTTTCTTGAAGGAGGTTCTTTGTGGATGTGTTGCACTCTTGGATGGATAATTTCTGTAAATTAGGGCTTTATGCCCTTGATTATTGGAAGAAGTAAGTAATTTATGCAATTTTATTTCTCTTGTTAATGCTAAAGGTTGAATTACTATCTTGTTGCAAGTATTTCTAGACATCTGAGCTCAAAACACTTAGTTAAATCTTGATTTCAACCTCCAATATCACTATCATTGTAATGCAGTGAAATACTAGCATTGTACATCAGTATATGAGCATAAATACATTAAATAAGCAATAAAATAGTAGCAGAAAAAAAATGAACAACAGACAAATGCCACACTTGAACAATAGAAATTCTGGGCAATGCCTCTGGAGAAACCCATAAGGGTAAAACCAGTTCAAGGAGATTTTTCTTATTGAGCTTCTAGGGAAAAATATAAGAGTTTACAACAACATTTAAAACAACATTCAAACACAGTACTTATCTCACTCTCTAGCAAGATATTGTTCTTGAAAACCTAGCCAGAAATTAGTCTTGCGAAATGTGCCTTGGATGTAAGGTCTGTATGGCCCTGTACAATGAACAATAGTACCAAGATGCCCTCAAATCGTGCCAGAAAGTTACTGTATTGTTCGATACCTTGTAGAACAGATTTCACCTAGAAAAAATTCCTAGGAAATTGAGCCAAACTATTGTTGAATGACAACCTCGATTTTTGTGTCTTCCTTTTGCTATGCAACCAACAATCACTCTTGTACGATCCTTCCTATAGCTATTGTATGGAAAAAATTAAATGTTGTTATTTCTCCTTGGAATGCATGCCTATCCCTCTCCTAGGGATGTGTTCCAACTCCCTCAGCTGCTAGTCTTTCCCTCTAATCTCAATCTCTCTGGGGATTTGTGACTCTTCACCTTCCCTCTCCCCTCTCCTCAAAAAGTGTGCCCTCTTTCTCCACTAGAGCTACCTTTATGCATTTCCAATGTGTAACTTCCCTAACCCTTGGTCTTCCAATGAGATTAACGGTCAAGATCTAATCTTTTCCTCATGAGATCAACGATCGTGACTTAATCGTATGTTGAAATCACTTAAGTCACTTAAGTGACCCATAATAAAGTCACTTTTACACATTAAAAATAAAATACTCAACTTTATAAAATCACTTTATAAAGTCACTAGGCTTTGTCACTTTTGCACGTTGGGCGCCACCTATGCAGAAGTACCTCCAAGCTACCAAATCTAACACAGTATTTTTTGTTTGTTGAAACCCTAAGATGGAAACATAAGTGCTTCTTTCCCTCACAAATTTTTATTTTTCCAAGTTTGTGAAGCATTCTTGCTAGTGTTAAAAGGCTAAGGCCCAAAAGTGCTTGCACTTTAGGGTTTTAACCCTAGACTTTGCTCCTTGACCTAAGTGAAGCTATAAGAAGGGGAAAATGGCACCTAGGGCCCTGTTGCTGCCTTATACACACCTGGGCTAACGTGGAAGAAACCTTCAATCCACTTGGTGTGTCCTTGGGGGCAAGTTTCGAGTCAAGGTGATGTCCCCTGATCCTCAACTCCTCTGTCTAGGCCAACTCCTAGCGAAGCCAAGGGGGGTAGCCCCTTTGCAAATAATCTAAGGCTTTTACTCTACTGAAATTGAAAAGCACAACTATTCTAGGAGTTTATATTTTGAAACACAAGATAATATCAAAGCAGCATAGGTTAATCAAAATGATACAACCTGTGAAACCAACCATAAGCATTAACCATTCACCACATAACTTTAAATCAAATAGATAAGCTGACAAGAAATAAAATAGAGATAGACTAGTGCCAGATAAAAACAAATTGTGATGTGATGAAAGTGCCGCGTTAATTTTATCTTGAGTATTTTAGTTAGGGGATTTGGAATATTAAAAAGGTTTTGAGACCGTGAAGTGGGGATTAAAGTTGGGGTCCCCACTCTTTGTGTGCAAAGTGTAATGTGGCCTCGTTAGTTATTCGCCAATCTTATAGACTTACCGACCGGGTGTGCTGCAAGTCCAACGAGGAGAGTTTCCCCTTGACTTGACACACTCCACCCAAGGTAGAGGTCTTATATGAATAACACAAGTTAGAGATTGTCCTAATTATACTAGCATGCGTTGCTTAAACCATTTCTGGGTCCCCAAAGCCACTTAAGCATAGCAGTAGGATTGCATATGTGGTTTAAACAACTCGGGTTTATTCCAATATCTTGCAAAAATGAAACTAGCAATAAGAAAACCTAAAACTTGCAATTGATTTTAGGACTTTGATTTAATGAGATGAGTTTATTTTATCTTCTTTATGCAAGTAAAGCTAAAGAAAGCAAAAGAAACAGGACACAACCCCCAAAAACAAGAAAATAAAAAAGACATCGGTGCCCCCCCCAGGGGCAGGGGAAACAAAGAGAGGCGAGTTTTGTGGCTTGCAAACTTTATTACAACACTAAGTTACTTTCTTTTTAAGAGGCACTTGATCTTTATATTGAGAGATCAAGTGCTTACAATGCCTTTTCAAATAACAAAATGAAATACAAATCTCTCGGGAGCACCAGGGGTCCGAAAGAGGTTGAAACTTAGACAAATGGGCGAAGACTCTTCTTGTACCTATTATTTCTGCAAGAAAACAACAAGCTATTAAACCCAAAATATGGCCAAAAACACTTTGGGAAGTGTCTTTGGTCAACTCAAAAAAAATTGCGAAAAAAGACTAGTTAAACTAGGCTAAAACAAGGGAAAGTAACTAAGGAGTGAGAGCTAGATCCTGGTTACCG